>WURS02370759.1:0-17441 GCA_011762765.2 Rhinocypha anisoptera
CCCTCCCGGTTTTTTTTATGTTCACTTCCTTCCCCCCCTCACCTCCCCTCCCCCCCCCCCCCTTCCTTCTCGCCCGGAGTCAGAAAGACGGTTGCGCACAGGAAGATATCCGTGCGTGCTGAAGTGTCCGGTGTGTGCGTGTGTGGTGGGCGGGGGCATCAGGGGATGCAGGAGGAACTGGGGAGTGAGGGGGTGAGGGTGGCTTGCGCGTCTGTAGGTTTATTCTCTTTCCCTTCCCTTGCCTCGCCCACATCTTGGTTCTTGGAGGGAGCGTCTCGTGAGGAATCCTCCTTTTCCCTCTTCCGTGAGCGGGAGTTTGGTCGGACTTCCAAAGCCAACCTACAAAGTCTCTCTCTCTCTTTTTATTTTTAAAGATGATCGAGATAAAGGAGGTACATCGGTACGTCTCCCCGATGCGTGGTACGTCGAACAAAATATCTGAGGAGGATAATGTGCTATAGGGGTGCTGAGACTTGGCGACCGAGGAGTGAGCGCACCAAAGGTGATGAAATATTCTCAGTTTTTTTATTCTCTCCGGTTTTGAAGTAGCTATGTTACACTATATGATAAACGTATCGGCAATACTACACATCGGCTCTCGATTACAAAATCTTTGATTAGAGTTGGTGGATGTAACTCGAAGAAACACGCAAATTGCGTGTCATTGATGCGTATTATTCCGGATAGGTTCCTCTCAAATAACGAAGGGATCGTATGTGTAATTCCAGGATACGGAGGGGTAGATGTATTATTTGCGTAAATATCGATACTTTTGGTAATAACTCATCATTTTTTAAATTTTCATTCACGGGAATTTTACGTTGTGCAGTGAACGATAAACTCAAATGTAGGACAAAAGACTCTCTCACTTCTGTGCGCATGATTTAATTGTAAAATTCACAACAGCCGTAGAACGTTATATGTCGTATTACTTTACTCGGAGGTCAAAAGGAAATATGTAATAACTGGCTTGTAAAAATGATTTCCCGATAAGATTGATTTCAAAGTTCATTGCATAAAATTTTTGTGATTTTTTCGACTCCTTTTGCGGCAGTAGGCATTCCCCAATCATTGGTCACTTCGATTTTAATCCTCTCTGACTGATGTTCTTCAGTTACCTATATGATCTCGCATACGAAATTTTCAACTTCAATTTTCTTTTTTAAAAATATCAGGTTTTGAATCCGTGTGATAAGGCCACGCAAGCAATAGATAAGACCACGTATTAGCAGTCTAGCTATTACAAGCTATGTCGCTCTTCTTTATGTTTCTACTCCGATACCTCGCCGTCATTTTCCTTATTTGTCAAAAGATTTACCTTTCTTCATCTGTCGTTATGATTATGTTCTCAATACAAGTTTTCTTTAGAAACCGAACCCAGATGGAAAGAGTGATTCACCTACTATATTGTATTTTCCTCATTCTTACCTTAGCCAATGATATTTTTTATTGAAAATTACCTTCTTAAAAATGTGATTTGATTTCGCTTTTTTGATCCATGTTTTTATAAATTTCTTGCGTATAATTTGAAAATTTGTCACATTTCCATAAGAGACCAGATTTAAAGACTAGTTATTTGCTACTATTTGCTAAAATTACTATTTCCATTGCTCAGCACTTAGAAAGTGCTCTTAAGGCTGAGCAGATCGAGATTTTCGTCGTAATTTATCCAGTCTTTACAGAATATAATACAATCATATTACTATATGATGCGGTGAATGTATCAATACATTTGTCAAAACTATCCCTTATCTCTTAATAATTTTATCTTCAAATTGCTACGTAGAACGCTACGTACGATGCTAGTATTATTTAGTCTATGGTTTTACTGAAAATATATTAAACATGATTGGTTAATTAGGAAATTGTAAGATTGTTGGAGGGTGAAATTTAAACTAGCGACATAGAAGCTGTTCTTATGAATTTCAACATCAAAATATCATAATCTATCACTGTAAATTCATCCATAAATCCTGCTTGATCCATAATCCCAGGTATTACGGTACAGGGAAAAATTGAATGGTAGAAAAATATAATTTGAGTGAAGATAGTCCCACTCATAGTTAGTATTAAACTAGTTTGGGAATATATGCACTATTTACTATGCTTGCTTAACGTATAATTTTATTTTTTATTGAAAAAATTTTGTTTAATCCAAGAAAATCCACGTACTTTAATTATTATATTTTGACAGAATGGTAGAGAGGTGGTTTTTAAATTTTTTTTAGAAACCTTGAATGTTTCATAGAATATTCTGTTTCGATTTTCTTAATGCAAATTGAGAACAGGCCAGGGAAAGAAAACTTCGGATAAAGTTTTGACAGCTGACAGTCTAGTTACGTCCGGCGGGAGACAATTCACCCCGTTCGCAATTTTTTGCACAGTTAAGACAGGACGCCGATGTTTATATCTGCACAGGCGATGAAAAACGGTCAGAGAGAATATTTCGTCTTCGATTCATAAAGTAATAAAGGGTGAAGGGTATGGTCGCGAAAAAAGGAGAGGCCTGCACAAGGAAACTATGAATAATGTATCTCACAACTTTTGATACTTTAAAACTCCATCTACTTCGAACCTCTGACAAACTCATCGAAAAGATTCATGTTAAAAACATTTCTAGAGGAATTTCTAAGTCAATCATGACCATTTAACATATTTACTTTCCCCGCCAGTTTTATTAGCATCATAAATGAAATATTTTTAGATATTGCGATAACCGATATTATACGCTTGTTTTAAAACTCCTTTATTCATGTAGTCCAAACACGTTACCTTAAGTTAAAGATAACTAAAACAGTACTATATAGGCTCTATGAAAAGAATGATCTTCGTAGAATCTCTTTTTTCTTACTCGTTAAGATGATAAATTAACTGAATATCCTCATTTAGGTAGTTAAGTCCACAAAAATACATTGTTTTATTTTACGAATAAAAAACTTAATATAACCATTCTCTTAAAATTATCAATATATGAAAACTTCTTGGCGTATTAACATCCTTCTCTACGCCAGCTACCGTGAAACACGCTCATGAGTTTCGAATAGTTGAAATCTATTTTCAAATTAAACTATTATTACGCGGCAAGGAAAATTATTAGTCCTCTAAATTAAGCCCTAGGAACGATAATTCAACGAAGCCATTTACGGATAATATTTGAAGTTATATTCCTCCATTATATTATTATAGATGAGGAATTATATTAAAAATGAAGTGCATAACGTATTCCATGGTTTCGCCCTTCTTGATAATCGGAGTTGGAAAAATTGTAGTTACCCTCGTCACATATCATGCCATCTCTATATGTTCCAAACCATAACGTCGTATCCATAGCCCCTATTGGTCACCTCAATTCTTCATTCCGCCCATTCCTCTCTTACTCTCTCTCTTTCACTCTCTCCTCTTTTCTTCATCCCACAGTTAGCAGACAGTCTTTTGTCTCCGAGCCTTATCTCCCGCGATCCATCGATCGCATCGTCTTCCATTTACAAATGTGCAAGGGATCAAGATGCTAATCCCAAAACCGCTCGAGTCAGCGACGCATAAACATATCCGTCGAAGGTTGACCACTTATTGCTCGTATTCCTGCCTCTCCCTCCCTCCCACGCCAGTCCTTATCCCCCCCCATCCAACCCTCCCTCCTTCCAGTGGGTCCACTCCCTCCCCCAACTCCCGCCCACCTACGCTCACTCCCCGGCCACCCTCGACTCCTCTCCCCTTCCAGACATCGCCTATTGCAGTCGGAAGCCTTCTGTCCCTCCCTCCTCCCCCTTACTTCACCGCTCTTATGTTTTTCTGTCCTTCCTCCACCTGGAGTCGAGTCGCATGGTTTCGGGCCTCCAGGTGAATACCGAAGGTATCGGTCCCCTACTCCTCTTCAAGGGGGAGCGAATTCCGCTCCCCTTTTAAAGAAGTGTGCAAAAACCGTCCATTTGACCGGCGTCGACTCTACGAAGGTTACCCCTAAATAACATCCCGGTGCCGCTGACTAACCTCTCATACGCTTTGCTAATGGAACAGTATATATTGCTTTTAAGATATACAATTATTCTCTCACTTAAGCTTAAGCTCCTGTGGACAATCGCGTTGTAGATATTTACTAGAGTAAGGAAATAATATTTGCGAGGTGTAAAATAAAATAAAACGTATTTCATGTAGTGCTTTGATGTTCGCGATATTCATACAAATACACAGTGTAGGGGACAATATATATTTCCTTGTGTTGCCTGCGGTTTCCCGGAAAGATCTGGCACACAGGAAATCGTGGTCCTGACCTCCAGAGTCATCACCTACTGCGATCAGGAACCGAAAGATTAACGGACCGCAAAGAAAGAGTTCAGCAGCTCGCAAACTGTTAGAAAAATCTTAGTGTAAAACAATTCTTGCTATCCACACCAAGTTATCCCATTCCACTTGTTATTTTCAGCTTATAAAATTGCCTTAATAAATAAATTTCAAATTGATAACCGTTACGAGTTTTGATCAGATTATGTGTGTGCAGCAAATGGAGTAATTTTGATTTATACGGTTCGACAAAATACGTCACAGTGCTCAGGGAGTCCGTCCCTCTCAGTTCTCCATCAACATCATTGTCCTTGGACACTAGTCAGGAAACTTGAAAGAAACATAGTTGCAAAGAGGAGCTACATACTATAAATTAAAATTTATTGTGAATTAATTTATTGATAAAATATCTTTTAATAGGATCCTTGAATAGGTTTGTTCAAAGATAAACTTCCATAATTACGTAATTTTGGTCTGATGTGTTCCAAAACTTGAATTCCACCGTTCTTAAGGTCATTAATTATATTTTGTGGATTGCAGTAGCATTACAGGAGTGTTAATCAGATTCTATCAATTACCAAACGAATACGTGAGACTCTTAATTACACAAATCCGCACTATACGAATAAGGCGGTTTCTTTTAGCGTTTTAACCTATTTTAGAATTTATCTCCTCAGAAATGGATCCAAATTTCTCGAAATAAGGTCTATATTGGGATAATTTGTTCACCTTTTCAACGTTACTTTGGTCTACTTAATTTTAAGAAATGACTACTTTACCTGTGCTAAAGAGCAGATTTTGTGCTGTCCTCAAGTTATGTCGCCAGTGTGACGGTCCCTGTCAAACATATTTCAAAAGCTATCGATTGAGCTCATAAGTGTGACTTTTCTGTTGTAAGAGATTTGCTGTCATAGATTTTATAGAATTTAACTACATTATCTACTTTCTCCCTAACTAATATTACAATAGACCACTCGTGAATATTGTATTATAAGATTATAGTATACTCTAAGGTACTTGCAAATATTTGGTGACCTCTGCCGTCCGTCATTTCTCTGTAAATTACGGTTTTCCGATTAGGATCTTCATTTCGTACTTCATTTCGGGAAACCCTTCACACGTTTGCCTCGTGGAAATTGTTCACAAATATATTGATTGAGATATCTGAATCTATCAAGATATCTGATATATATTATTGAGATAGTGTGTCTGAACCCATTTAAATCACTGAGATGAAATGACACCCCTCTTACACCCGGTTAAGAAATTCTGTCCGACCAAGAAATCCACTTCCTTAACGCAGACCCACCTTTTCTTCTGATTTATGTGCCTCACTAAATTTTTGTGAAGTGAGAGTAGCAGTCTTATTTAGTCGATCTCTCCTCATTTTCGATATAATTTTTTTCACCCTTTATTTCGAAATTTCAATTATACCTGAGCCAACCATGAATGACGGTAGTGGTACTGAAGGATGATTGTTACTATAATTTCAAAGCTAACGTAAGTAGAGCGTTGAAGAAATTTTAGGTCTCTGGAAGGCCGAAAAAATACGTATTATTGTCGACAACATATTAGAAATTAACTTCAACCTGCCACTAGTGAGTACAGGATTAACTGTGAAACTTTGATACCTATTGTATAATAAGAATAAGTTAAAATATATAAACCGTACAAGTACTCACCTCTCTTTTCTTTTGCGATGGGTCTACACACACGCAACCATTAAGATTTCGATGGCTAAAAAGTTGTTTATAGGCAGGAGGTTTTTCCACTTCCTGGAATTCCAAAACAGTTTTTCATTTGTGATTATCAAAACACAATGATTAATTATCTTATCCGTACTCCTCTGATGGTTGATTGTTTTAATCGAAAAACTGAATGTTACTTTTAGTAGAGTGTCCCTATCTTAGTCACGTAGAATAACAGTGACTTGCAAACTTTTAGCTAGTGATAGGTGGAAACCACGATTTAATCTTATCTCTCAATATAGTTTAAGGTTACGATAATGGATTTGGATAAATTAGAAAAACAGTCAATCTTTATCTATTGCAGCAACTTTACGTTTTACGTTTTTTCATTACACAATAGTGCATCACATTTGAGATTTCGAGAAATAAACATAAACACAACCGATGCACTATAGGGTCTTTCTGATGATTACAGTATGTATTTCTATACGATGTCCCTTTCTGAATCCATTTTTCTGTAAACCATTTTAAATTTCCATTGGAGATTAGTATGCAACCTTTTAAAATTTCTCTCAGATTAATTTTTTTATCATTACTCAAAATCTCGAAGTAGTTGGAAAAGTGGAGGAAGGGATTGGAAAAAAGTATTAACCAGTGAACAAAACCGTTTTTCTGATGTAACGAGGCTATTCGTGAAACTATTTAATGAATATTATATATTAAATTGTTGCATAAGTAAAACTCGAAAATCGAAAATCGAGTAAAGAAAGAATAAGTAAAATCGAAAATCGTTCCGTCGTGTTAAATGGGGATACTCTACTAATAAATATTTACATATTAAATGTGTCTAATATTAAATGAGAAGTAATCTTTTTATTTAGTGATAAGAAACATTGCTATTTTGGAAATGACATTATTCGCGAAAGTAAATCTTTACCTCTTCGAATTTTATAGACATGAGTTTCAAATTAAGATATTATATCATTCTTCTTTCTTTCATTTTATCTATTTTTCATGTGAACTTTTATTTAAAGACGAGGTAAATTAGTAGTAGGGTTATTAATTAAGAAGTGATGTTAGAATAGAATAGGCATTATAGATAAAACGATGGCTAGTAGGAATTACGCGGAGTTGAAAAGGGATTTGGACTAAGGTCTTTTGGACTACAGTTAAACCAATTATTGTACTGAAAACATTTGATCGATAAAACTGATGATCGATAAAGGAAGCTAAGTACCGCCCGACTGCTTTTTCCTCTTCATTTGAACGCGATTCACTCAACTCTGAGAATAGAAAAGGAGGAAGTAGTCCGAAGAGTCATCGAAAGAGAATAAGAGCATAGTTACAAATTGAGGACAACTGATAGGATAGATATTAAGACTTGGAAGACTGTAAAGGAGGGAGAGAACAGGTATTTCATAGAGAATGATAGGTAGTAGGAAGTGTAAATAGTTAATTAGAGATTTATATTAAGATGAGTCTAGGTATTTCTAATTTGGAGTTCATCAAAAACCTAACTAACCGGTTTAATTAATTTAATTAAAACCTATACCCGTATTGTGTCTATTATTTTGTTCTGAGAAATCAATGGGACCTTTTTTTACTTAGGTATGCATATTGCTATTTCTCGGAGAGGAATATCTGCTTCTGCCATGGCCATTTCTGAAGCAAGGCGAATACAGGGTTAACTTATCCATCCAAGTGATTCATTTCTGCCTGGGATGGGTCGGCCTTTTCTCCTTCTCTTCACTCCCTCCAAGACACACAGAAAAGCCAGGAAACTGGCATAGGGGACGAATTCATCCAGGGATGCGGGGGTATTTTTTTAATGCCCACCATCGCTCACTGCAAAGGGGAGAGACGTTTCCCGATTATTCTGATTGACGTATAGTATGTCTCCGAGAGAAAGGACTACGTAGAGAGGAAAAAACATCACGTCTCGTTATACCACATTCTTGAATGCTTAATGTATCGGTAAAGTTTCGACCATATATCTTCTGCTCTCCAGTTTGGAAAACTGCAGGTAATGATGATGATCTAATCTCGGAGACTTTAAATTTCTAAGAGTCAAAGAAGATTTCAGGGCAGAAAATTCCCCAGTTCTTATTCTTGTGACGCAGTCGGATTTTGCAGAGTTTTTATATTCCTTCTTTTCGCTGAACAGATGTTTCATGTAATCCTTTAGTTTTCCATCATTCCACAGATTTAAAGTCATCGCATTGGAACTGCGCATCACTGCTATTTTATAAATATATATTAGAATCAAGATTATTATCTCATTTTTACGGCAGGGATTGATAGAGCTTGTAAAGTACGTAATACCATTACTACAAAATTGAAAAAAATGCTGATAATGATTTACATGCCTCTATGTACAATTTTTATCCTTAGGGTACTTTTAATTATCACAAAACATTGTTAAAATTTCATTGTAATATCTTTAAAACAGAAATTATTAGTTTATAAATTTCTTAAAATTGATCTCCAATTTAAATAGCTCATATGTGCCTCAGATACTCGACGATGATCATGTTGAGTGGAATAAGTGAAGTAAATATTGAGAGGGTAGCCTCTACCTCTAACTATATCGTTTCCATAAAATAAAAATTATAGGCGAGACAACTTAATTGTATATAAAGTGAAATATAAAACCTTTTCAAATGTATTTTTGATACTCTAATGTAAATCGACATTTTCCAGCTTGAGTGTATTTATAGGAAGTAGAAACTTTAGCCATGATCAATTGATCAATACTGCTTCGAACTGTTATGCCTCATTATTTTCAGAGACTTGGAATCGACCGCCTTCGAAGATCCTACCTATCGATCATTAATTTCGATAATCATGAAACGGCTCCCGCAGGGGTTGGTATCGCAACCGGGCTTGGTGTACTCCTCACAGGGCGTAACATTCGAAGTTCAGAGCCATCTGCACTTTCGCAAGTTATTTTGAAGATTTGAACAACATGACCCTTTCCGTGGTAACGAGAAAGCGATTTACCAACTATTTATCCTCGGCCTTTCTCTTAAGAAAGCTCTCATTCCGAATCTGGGAACCAGTTGACATGGTTACTCCCAGTAGTTATCCTATTAACTTTTTTAAAAGCTAGAGATTCGCCACCAAGTGTCTTACAATGATAAACGAGTGACGTTCGAACAAGAACAGAACATTGTGACTTTCGTTCACGGAAATATTCGCCAAGTCATTAGGAACCCGCAGTTTATTATGCAACCTGTTCTTTATAGTCGACGATGTGACTACTATAATATGGTACTCATGACTGTAATTAGTTCTAAGTTAATTTTTATTTTCCAACATTCGTCATTTTTCTGTAAAATGATCAAAATGAATGCAATCCGGAAACCCGGGGGTATTCCAGATATGTAAATTAATTATTAAAATATAGCAGGTGAAATCTCTCATTGATAATATAAAATTTTTATTTTTATTGCTAAGTTTCATTCTAATAAATTAAAAAATACTATTTAATATGAATATCGTTGCTTATGCACTTTAATTATTTTTCAACTAATTTTATCAAAATTATATACTGCTGTAGAAGTTCTGAATTGGATTTTGATTTAAATACGCACTAAGTTCTTCGTAATACAACGAATTAGTCAACGCAATTTTTATGCAATTTCTTGCACAATAAGTTATTATCAGACAAATTCAATGGTATTTAGATATCTTATGAGGATTGACTATCAGGGAAAATCTCCCAGTTTCCCCCTGAAGTTGAGCGATGCTTGGTAGAGAGCTTGGAGACTCTGCTTCGTGACAAATGAATAACTGCAACTTTGATTCTCTGCACAATATATCACAAATATTATTCCATAGATTTCGCTGCGTTCATTATGTGATTATCCTCATCTTGCTTCATTGCATTGAGACCGATGTAATGCAAGGTGCAATAAATTACGAGGAAGAGAATAGCCACTGCTACTAATATGTCCTTGAATTAGTGCAAAGCTAATGTTTTCTTCGTAACATCAATTTAAAACATGTACATTCCATTTCCTTGACCTCTTGCCATAAAGAATTAAGTACACTTAGGATCTTTTGTATTTATTTTTTATCGAAATAATGGAACGTTAAGTAATTCCATGAAATGAAAGTATTTAGTTTGTTAAAACATCTTTGTATTTTCCTAAGATCTGAGAGACATTAGAAGGAAATTATTTTCACTTCTGGTTGGATTAAGGAACCAGAAAGACTAAAGTTAATACACGTAAAAGCACCCTAACATACTATGTAGCTACAAATTCCGATTTTAGTTACTATGCGAATGACCACAAGTTTGAAAGCAGTAGATACAATTTTACTCTTCAATTTATACGGCAAACTTATCCTTTTGAATAATTCTTTAATGGTTTCGGCGTAAAATATCGCTATTCTTGAAAATTAAATTAAAGTTATGCAAGACTTGATTAAATTTTACGCAAGACTGATTCGAATATTGTGGATGCTGAGAGAACTTCGGTAACATTGGCATATCCTTTTTTTCCGAAACGAGGCAACAAGAATATACTTCCTAAGATCAAATAAGTCTCACCACATGTGCGACACAGAGTTTCACATAAGACACGGTTGGCTCAGATCAAGAATATCCGTCCGGCAGTAATGTCATGGCTGTGGAAAAAATGAATTTTGGCGGTATCGTTTGCATTATTGCGGTTTGGTAGGAAACGGAAATCAATGTTATAATTTTACCATGGAAAATGAAGCCTAGCATTTAGTAGTACGTGATGCTATTCTTCCAGTAAAATATTTCCAACATGATGTGATCCCTCACACGGATCCCTCAGGTCAGTGACAAAAAAGGGAGGGGAGCGTCAGTCACTGAGGAAGAAAGGGATGCTAGCAGTTCCAGTGGAGGAATTCATTAGTAAACACTGATGAGATAAACGAAAAGAATCGGAGATCTAACAACATATGATGTTGAGTTTTTGGGTACACTAATATATCGGTATCCTATTTATGGGTACACTAATGTTCCTGGTTAATTTTTACCTCTTTCGTCGAATTGTTAATCAAGAAATTCTCCCTTCTTGTTTTGCTTTTCCTGTATTTGATAGTTGCAATCTCTTATCTTATATCCGCCCAAATTATCATCTCCTTTTTCTACATCTATAACTCATTAGCATCGTATCATTTGCACTAAGATTGGGTTTGCGAGTGATACGCTGTGTTCAGATCTTCGTTATGAGTTTCCATTTGTGTTGTTATAGTGTGTAATGCCTTAAATCGATCATTACCATTGCTGAAAAAAATTCTAATGCGATTAATCTTTTTATGTCCTCACGAAAATGCTCGATTATGTAAAGAATATTTTCCATCTACTTGAAAATATTTCGAAGAACTATTTACGCTTTGATTGATTTCTTTGAAACCGGTAACAAGTGGATAATTTTCTTTAAATTATATTTAAATTTGCTAGAGGAACTTACTATGGAATAGTGATGTTATTAATATTATTCAGAATATTCCCGTTTATTTAAATTTTTTTGATAAATCGGCTATGATGTTCGAATGCAACGGCTAATTTGATATAAATAAACTAGAGTCAATTTCATTTCAATCGGGGGTTGAATGAAGTAACACTGCTATTTCCACATGAATATTTATTAGGCACGACCATGGTATCGTAGCCTTGTTACATCATCATGTCCTGATGCCTTGAAACCTGATGATGTAGCAAGGCCACGAAATCATGGTCGTGCCTAATAAATATTCATGTGAAAATAGCAGCGTTACTTCTTTCAGCCCCTGAATGATGGACTTCCATACAGTCCTGCCAGAGACTGTGTCTTTCATTTAAATCGTCATAATACGATTGACAATGACTTTTTTGATTGATAATTGCTATTCGTGAGAGAGAATATGTTTAATATAAGTTTACTTACGATATGCCTTCTCTATCCTCGTGTTTTAATGATGCGTATTTGCGTTAGGAAAATCATAACATTTTTGTCAGTTTCATGGCATTTCCAATTATAATATACGCTAACTAAATCATAACATTTTTGTCAGTTTCATGCTCATACATATTATATATACTATACGCTTATATAATTATTATTATAATATACGATAATTAGTATTAATTTTAAAATCATAAATACTATATACATGAAGGCTGTGATGTGGTGGAAGAAATTAGTGAACCTAAGTATATATATTTTGAGACTGAAATAATACGGAGATACTACTTCCTCGGGATCCGATTGCTTTGAAAATTGGATCACTCATTGACATTTAAATAGTTTTTACTACTCCCTAGCCAGTAAGACGTGAAACAGTTACATAAACGAAATATCTATGCTGCCGGATCATGTATGTGTGAGATCACTTGAGTCTTACTTGAGAAATTATTAAACAGTGTTTACTTGTCATTGTCGAATCCTGCAAAATTTAATCACGGATGCGAGTCTGTTCATCAGATTTTTCCCTTCCTCGCCAACTTCCACTGTAATTACCCGTTAACCTTGGTGCCGTCCTTAAAACCTCATGGTGTCCTTTAACGTTCCATCTGGGCAAGAGTGCAGATGAGATGTTTTGAAAGCTGAAGGGAATTGCATTCAAGGGAAGAAGCCCGGCAGTGCAAATACATCCATAAACTGTTAATGAACATCACAACAACCTAAATTTTCCACGGTTCCCCTGTAAAAGTTAATGGGTCACAAGGGTTTCATAAATGTTTTGCAAGGCTAAATAGAGTTTTTAATTGCAAAACTCATTATTGCCCAGTCATAATGATGAGGGAATCGGACAAAAAACATTATTTATTCAAGATATTTTCCCGCGAGTCCCACCAATGCAGTCGTTCGGTATTTTTTTGTTTTTTTGCCGGATGGAATTTTCTGGAAAAATGTGTGTATCCTCTCTCCTCCTTTTGCGCCGGGTTTTTTTTCTTCCCCCATTCCGTCCGCGCTGTTTTCATTTTGATTGGGAAGCGCGGAACCACACACATTTCATTCTCACTCGCTTGGCTATAACGTACGTACGTACGTAGCGTTCTCTTCTTTTTCATTTAATTTTCCAATTATTCCGAAATTGATCTTGCGGCCAGTCACCGTTCTTCCTGCCCTCCGGGGGGCGGCCATCAAATTACACACACACACACCCAGCCGAATCAAATAGAGAATCGCAAACGAGAGAGAGAGAGAGAAAAAAAAATTTCAAGCAGTATCTTCCGACTGCGAAACTCTTTAGTTACTAAGTGCAGGATTGGAATGGAATGAGATCTTGAATATAACGCCGTAAGTGAGCATTTGTGCGGGGCGAGAGGGGGGGCAGAGAGGCATATAATATCTAATGGTTATTGGGAACCTTCGTCTCCAGGTCGGCCTAAGACCCTCACTGCGGATTCTGACAGTGATATGGGTTGACGACGCATTCAACCCGATTATGGAATTTCTTTCCGCCTATGCTTTAGATATTTCAATTAATAGCTACGCGATATTAGAACGTTTTTTCCAAACGTTCTCAATCAAGATTTCCAGCTTCAAGACTCCGTCTTGTTTTGCAAGATGTTTCAAAAAATCTCCCCAAGCAGTCCACTGTAGAAATTAAATTAAATTGATTTTGCATTAGGCCCGATTAGTTCAAATGCAGCGCATTGTGGCATAGCGACATATCAGATCTCTTGTTTCAAAGGATATGCGCACAATTCTCGAGATAAAATGAAAAAAAAAAGTTTTCATCCCTCCTTGCGGTTAATCATAAATTCACAACCCAGTTCATCATATGCTATTGGTGATATCGGTGGTTAGTATCCACATTTTTCTAATTTTTGGATTGGATCTTCAGTATGAAATGTTATAAATTAACATATTACTCAATACCTTCAAAGGTTTTAAGTCCGTTTTTAGATAAATAAATTGAAGTTAGTCCGGTAAGAGTAATTCTCATAGGGTGTGAAATTCATTTTTGGGTGTGGACGCCTATTCCTATCCTCGTGTCCTATGTGTTTTCCCAGACATTACTTGCATCTGAAAGCCTCAGCTTGTGTGGCTAAGTCGTGGGTGCCAAGATTCCTCGGCCTTCCTTAAATGGCGATGATTTTGGCGACAATGAAATTCATGCACAACCCTTTACTGTGTGAAAATGTCTCTTTCGCTCGACAGGGAGGAATTTTCCGTGGCTTGTGCTATCTGGTTCTTTCATCAGATCAGACATATTCCTCGTTGTTGGCTTTCCTATATGCCCCAGAGTATGAATCAGGATTCGTAAACAATTACAATTTCTGCAGCAACATACGTGGAAAAGATCCCATTGTCCTCATTGACTATATATATCTATTTAATTCTTGCGTGAATGCATAATTCATTCTGAAGTGATTGATATGTTTTCCTAGCTGTCTTATGGAATGTTAACAATTTTCTTATGTTAACATATTAATAGCGGTATTAAAACATGGTAACCTATCATAAAATAATTTTTTTAAATGTAATATCATATAAATATATGCATTTATTTTCTTGCATTACTTATATCGTAAATTTCAACTATCGGTAGTTTATACTAAAAGATAGAATGCTATATTTTGGAAATTCTCAAGTTTATTCTTTCTCCCTCGTGTTGAAATCTCTTTAAGTCTTGACGGTGAATTTTTTGCAACTGTCGCTACTTACTGTTACTCGCTATTTCGGATTTTTATCTTAATTTGTTGCTGCTACAAATTCATAGTAAGTGAAACCCAATGTAGTTCCTGTTACTTTTACCTCCTCCGGTTCTTGGAACATTGTTAGATAGAACCAACTAATATCAACAGTTTCACTACGGATTTCTTGATTCTCACCCACCTCAGATATATTTGATCACCACACGTAAGGTTTGTTTCCCTAGGTATAGTTAGTGTACTTTCATCAGATTAGCTAAGTTGCTGATTTTGTGTCCTTTAACTAAAATTACATCCGTATACGTATCCACAGCCTTCTTCATGATATATTCACAAAGAAATTGAACGCTTTGTAATTCATGTGTGATATAAACCACGTTCTAGTTTGATGGTGCATGATATGAAATAATAAATGTTTACATAAAACGGCGTTCTTCGTTTGGGGAGAATAGGTTGGCGGCCCAGTACCTTCGGCACCCGAGAAAGTAACTGCTCCGATTTCGAGTGGTCTCCGGACATTCCCAACTACTAGCTGACTACTTCTCTAGTGTCTCCCTGGGAAAACAGAGGTGGCACACTGGAATCAACCGTTCCCTGACATGTGAATGCCATAAGCCGCAGGAATCGCTTAGTACTCGGGTCTACAAACACAGTTTTCAAGCCTAAGGTCGGCTTGATCGTACATTTGTATTCAACTTTGATCTCACTATAAAACCAGCAAGGTTGGTACTGCGAAATACCGCGGAATTGATGAATCCAAGGTTTCTTCAAACCCTCGTAGAAATTGTGGCGTTAAAATGCAGGCGAAATCTCTCTCTTTATTATTATTATTTACGATCATTCCCTGATAAAGAGCGTTTGAACTTGTTCTCCGCTATGATGATTTTTTTGTATTGTTCCTTTCTTCCCAAACTTCATGTGTTTACTATGTTGTTTCTTTAGCTCTTCTGGCCACTTAAATCCTGTCTTATTTTACAGCGTCTTGGTTTCAAATTAGTCTTTGTTGTTGGTGTTAATGAACTCTCGATCTTCTACTTCGGATATTGTCATGTTCAATTGCCAGAGGTATTCTCCAGCATGTATAATCCTCTTTGTTTTTCCCCTCCCTTGCCTTGAATTGATAACTTCGAGAATCTGTATTGATGTTCTCTTTTCAACCACTCTTGTAAATGTGTCCGGAATCGATCTCTTTACATATTTATATTTATTTATTTATGCATGATGAAAGGTAAACTACCTGTTAAGGCAGGTTTTTGATGAGACTCAGGTTAGATTTTCCGCGCTTCATCTTAACTTAATCTCTCTTCTAATATGCATAAGTCCTACTACCTCTCATTCTATTCTATCTATTTTCACCTCTCATTCTCTTCCTACCCTTTCCTCGCTTCCCCAATATTCCACCCTCCGTTTACAAATTTCAACAGCCGATTGCCTCTAAGTACTCCTTCCATCCACCTTTCCTGTTTCCCTTGGATTTCACGTAGCCGTCGCCTCTCCTTCCTTACCGTTCTCAGCACTCCTCCATTCGTTTTTCTCTACGTCCAACTCATCTTCTCCATCCGTCGCCAAACCCGCACCTCAAAAGTCTCCCATCTATGCTCACCATCCTTCCTCATGGGCCAGGTTTCGGACCCATATAATGCTACGCTCCATATGAGGGTTTTCACTAATCTTTTCTTCAATTCTGTATTTATGGTCCCCCTCATCAACTCCTTCCTTTTCGCAAATGCCTCTTTTTATAATGTAGTTCTTCTTTTAAATCCTGACCACTACGTCCATTATCCTCTATGATGCTACCCAAATAAGTGAAATGTTATACCTGTTCCAATTTATGCTCGTCTAGAATGACATTTAGTCTACCTTTTTCACTTCCCGAGATTCTAATTACTTTCGTTTTCGTGCTGTTAATTTTCATACCAATCCTCTCACAATGGCCCAGCAAAGCGCTCAACAGTGTCTGTAGTTCTTTGGCTGAATTACTGACTAGGACTTGGTCGTCGGTGATTCTGACCGATTTAATGACTTCCCCGCCAGCATTTACTCTTGACTCCACCGTTTTTCATGCCTCTTTTACCATCTCCTCCAGGTTAAAAATCACATATGACAGCGGGCACCCCTGTCTTACTCTCCCGCCTAACTGTGACCATCCAAACTTCCAATCTGCCACCCTTACTTGCCCGGCCTGAACCATATGAATGTTACGGATGAGACACCTATCCTTACAAATCCACTCCGTTATTTTGCAACACTTCCATTAGTTTAGACCCCGCTAATTTATCGAACGCTTTCTCAAAGTCTGCGAACACATGAATATAGGAAATAGTTTCCGGCGTGACTATGATTATGTTTTATTTATGTTTCCAAATGATTATGTTTTATTCAAATATACTTTCACTATGAAACCAGCAAGGTTGGTGACTGCGGAATACCGCGGAATTGATAGACCCCAGGATTTTCCCAAGACTTGCAGAAATCATGACTAACATATAGGTGGAATCGATTTCTTAATATATTTTATATTTATTTGATTATAAATGTGAATCATGTATGAATTTGAAGTAATATTTCGGGACCCTACTCTTGGCGCTCGTTAGGATAGGGGGTACGCGATCCAAACCGTTCCACCACCCTGGGGACGACGAGTGTCATGGGGGATTGCCGCCCGCGTCTCCATGGCCGAGGAGAGTCACGCACTATCCGTCAGTCCGTCCGAAATGAGGCTTTCCAATCCCTCGCGCACTCCCCTTTTATCCCCAAGTTTGTTCATGGCCCCACAAGATGAGTTTTAGTGGAAGTGATTTCGGTTTTATAAGTGCCGCGTTCGTGGGCGTAGCCTGTGTTTTCTCGTC
>WURS02370869.1:0-17435 GCA_011762765.2 Rhinocypha anisoptera
CCCTGATGTGTGAATTTCCACACGCCGCGGGCTTAGTACTAGGTGAGCTCTACCCTCACTTAACATACCAACCTTCGAGTTGATCATTGTGGTATTAATCCTAATAAACTTATTTATTGGCATATTTAGAATAGAAAATAACCTATAACTCCCTATGTGAAAAAATAAACATAAGCACTGAAAACCGAGAGAGAGAACCGAAACGACAAGAGCTGGCAACTACGATGACGTGACGACGGTAGGGGAGGCACGGTAGGGGAAGGAAGGTGCCCGGAGTGGGGGTAGCTAAGGACAGAGAGGGTATGCGCAGAAATTCTCGCGCAGGACCATTTCACGGCTGCGGGACTCTACTTAACTTGATTGAAAGCACTGGATATTTTTTGCTACGTAGCCCTGTGTTGCTCCCTCCCATTTTTTTCCTAAGTTACTTATACTCGTGGTGACTGAGACGCAAATATATTTATTATAATTTATTCAGACTGCATCTACGTTTTATATATAGTCATAAACTTTTCCCACTCTCGTCTATCGATGGTTTCCTCAAAATCCACGAAAAATGAGAAGTTTTTGATTAAATAATGAATACGTTTTTACCGACGTTGTAAATACCGCAATTAGATGACTTGTTTGACGAAAAAAATTTTGTTAGTCAACAATATTTTATTTAAATGACCGGTTATCAGCTTGATTCAGGTCCTTAAAATATCGACTGTTTGACGAAATCGTTCGTTTAAATAAAAAAACCTGGGCTTAAAAGTTTTGTCGTCTTTAATCATCATGAATTTCCATATAGTTGAGGCTAACGCCATTGAGTACATCACTTGTTTCTCTTCATTTCCTAAATCCAGACCTGTGTTTGTGATCCCAATTGGTTTTGATTATTCTTACCAGTACGTAATTCACTTGCGAATTTAAAACTATTTTTATACAAATTAAGTTATTAAGTATTTAACGTTTGTAATTAGAGACATATTTACCTTTTGGACAGACACTTTTCGCGTAAATACTTTGCATGAGTCGAATAGTATATGCCGTTTCCTTAAGTGCTTTAGCAATGTTGTGATTTACGTCACAAAAAATACCTTATTTAAGCTTATTTACTTTAATCTTTCTTACGTTTTTATGTCAAGAATACTTGGATATATGCTGTTCACATCTACTTTTGTTTTCAATTATAAAACCAAAGGCCTAAATCCATAAACGTACAGTTTGTCCACATACTGGTTACATGATTAAATGTCCTTTCTTTGTTTCATTATTGATACGGTAAATATAATCAAGATTTTTTAATTTCCTTCCTCAATACGATTTTTAACATGATAACATCACTTCAATTACCACCTACTGCTGTTTCAACCGCCTTTGATGCGGCCTCACTGATAATAAGATGCTACGTGGACTACTATTCGTTTGAATCCTCCAACCTTTGATCTGATTGCCTTGGGTAACCCTGCCAGAGGCAATGGTCATATTTTTTTTGGAAGTAGCTCTTTGGGTGGTCTGAATCCATAAGCCCTCGGAAGCTAAATACACAAATTCGATTTCTATACGATTTGATTTTCACCACTAGGGTTTTTGAAAGGTTGTAACAGTTGAAACTTGGGTATTAAAAAATAAATTGTGCAAAAAGAAAGTTTTTATATTTATCTCATGGTGAATTACTTTCACCAACTGACGGCCAATAACACCACCTAACCAAGCCCTCCTTAGACAACGGAGGCGAAAATAGGACTGTGATTATAACTTGCATCAGTGATTCAAAGTTGGCAGCAAAATTTGCCTAAATAACAAATGAAGCTTATCGTCACGTTTTCAAGGGGGAGATAATATATTACGTGCATGTCACATTTAGTTACACTGACTACTTATTATGTAAGATAAATCTATGTGGGTTTCCTAAAATGATACAGCACACATCTTTATTTATTTCCAATATATATTTATGGAACATATTTTAATCTATAATTCCAATTAACAACATTTAGTTTGCAAACCGATGTATTTTAATCCGCAGGATTTGTGAGCATATAGTATGTGGGAGTCGCATTTGATGAATACCTAAATTCTTGAACCGTCATCGCCGACGGGAGAGTTATTAAAGGGTTGATACAATGTTGTCCGACTTTGTTCAAAAAGATTGGCCAATATCTTGCTTTGCTTCTTTTTTTCCCCGCGGCGGCGCTGGGAAGCTTCCGCAAAGTCATTAGTGCGGTGTGACGCGCGATTTGTCCCAGCTTAATTTATGCCAAGAGGTTTTTATGGCGAGGGGGAATTTTTCGCGGCGATACATCATCGCTAATTACTGAAGGAAAAAGAGCGGCGAGGAGGAGGAGGACGCGACGCCTCCCTCCGAAGTCCTCGGTGTCAGTGAAGGTCGAGTGTCCCGACTCGGAAACTGGCTCGCTAGGCTAAAGTGGATGCATCGAATGTACTCTAACATCTGTCAAAGTATCCTCTCCCACGGGGGGGGTTTGCCGAGTTCCTCCAAGTAGTTAGAGTCATGCGATGACCTTAATTTAAGTGAGGAGTCTAATTAAGCCCACGTGTTTTTTTTACGCAACCGATTGTTACTCCTAATAATGGTCACTATTGCCTTTTTTTGCCCATTCGCGTTTGTCGTTTGCTGAACGTGAATCTCTTTCGTACCCTTGGTTATATGATTACGTGAACTCTCTTGCGGAATGGTGACCGCGTTAAGTCATGGCCAAATATGTCTTCGACGCAATCTTTAATTCACATTTAAGTATTTTGAGTCCTCACATTACAAGGAGTTATGGGGCGATAAGTATTATATCTATTTCCATTTTGTTTTGTGTCTTACCTTCTTTTTAAGTCAAACGAATTAGATATTGAGAAATCGCCCGTTGTTTTCATTGTACTCCAATATCCTAAAATAGAAAACCGTCAGCACCAAACGTAAAAGTCCCTATTTTGTTTGAAGATATGCTTCTGGTGATGATGATTGGTATTCTATCAGCTATGGCAGGTTTCTGATGGACCTTCCATTATGATAGATGCGTATTAATCTTTCTATGCTTCCTTTATATGCAATAATTGTATCTGAAACTCCATTTTCGCTCCATCTTTTCATCGCTTACCAAACATTCTACCCTGCGTATCGTTTTTTTAATAACCCCTGAGTCTATTTGGATCACACTTACTGAATTCTGAGAAATCCAAACCAAATTTATGATCGGTTACATTCACCGTTATATTTCTCGCGGGGCATTGTGATAGACAAATGGTTTTCTTGCCTCCGCCACCATGCTTGGTTTATCTTTTTATTCCCATTCCTTCACGGCGCACTTATGTCTATATATTATAATCCACGCCCATTTTTCTTCCTCGCAAATGAGGTTTCGAAACCATGCAATGTCACTTTTCATTGAACTTTTTCACTAAACTTTTCCTGATGTTTTACTTTCCTTTCCTTCCCTTCCCTTTCACTTAATATTTCTAATTATCATAGATTTCATTTGTCGCGTGTTATAATTTTCCTTCATTTCAAACATGATTTGTAGTTCTTTTACATATTGACTGACTAGGGAATTGTTGTCTAAGACTAATATACCTAATAAGTTCCCCACTTGCTTTATTTTCTGGTTAAAGACTTTAGTATTAATATTTTATCATTTACTTATAAGAAAAGTGGAGTGACACGGTGCCATCTAATCTTTTTACCTAAAGCTGTCTTGATTCCTTCTTCTTAACTAACGTCGCAGTCATCTCCTGTACATTTCTTCAGGAGAGATGGATGCCAGTTCTACCCGAGCAGTGCGCCATAGCGACCCATAGCTAGCCTCATAATTCGTATCCAAATCGATTTCCTGCTATTACTTTTATAAATATATAATGGGATTGCTGTATTGACTATTATAACTCCCCTCTGTGCTGAAAATGTGGTGGTATACATTCATTTTCGTTCAGGAGGATATAAACCATTAGTAATATGATTGTAAACTCAGACGAGGGTTCCATAAGAGTAGAAAAAACGTACCTTTCCACACTTGACACTTCAAAAAAATTGTGGCTATGTAGTTTCGAGCCAAGAATACCTCATTATAAAATATTTACAGCATAAATTTAGTTTAAATATCAAATGTGGAATATATTAATTGAATATAGAAAGAAAACTAAATATAAAACTAATCTCCAATGCTTCGGAAACCAAGTACTGTTCTGGGAATAACGTTTTTGGGCAATATGACGAATAGAAAGTAAATCCTTACTAAAGGAGTTCATTAAAAATCGATTGCGGAAATGTGGCGGTAGGTGCTGTTAATCTTCACTGGTCCGGCCTTACTTGGAGTATTCTGTGAATGTAGTGTAGTAGTGACTGGGGCCAATGTGAGATTTAGATTTACGATCAAATCGAGTGCCATGTAGAGCAAATAAATTAGTTAAAGCTAGTTGTAAGAAACATAGCATTGTCTCTGTGGGGGGATTTAAAAAAGAACAACACACTGCAATTCCACATAAAATGTTTATTTTAACAGGAGTAGTTATCGTCGTATGTATTCTCCGGTTTCGTGTTACAGTAAACCTTGTACGTGGAGTTGCAATGCGTTATTTTTTAAATCCTTCCATGATGAGAGAATTCCACCAAATGAAGCCTGATACCATTTCTTATAGCACAAAGAAAATGAAGAAAAATTAAGCCGGGAACCACTGATAGCTACAGATAGCAATACTGGTATATCAGTTGGATAATTTTATGGTCCTCACTTCACCAGAGACCTTCAGTCCATATCGATATCCGTTTCTGTCTAGTGAGAAAAGTATTGCTATTATGATATAGGATAGAGAGACGTATTAGAGAGTTAGGTATTTGAACGGTTGGGATTAAAATGTAATTTTTTCGCGTACGAATAAGGAACAATTATATATATATATATATATATGTAAAGAGGTAGCGTAAATAGCCTATTTAGTCGATATATTTTGTGTGTTGTTGTTGGATTTAGTGGAAAAATTTGACTAAAATGTACACCTTGTTCCAACACAAATAAGGTATTAATTGACTACTTAGTGAATGGAAAGTGTTGTGGTATGTTTAAAAATTAATGAACGTATGAATGAATCGAATTTGCAATCTATGTCTGGTTTGGAATATCACCTTACCAAACAGTCTGGCAGCTGTTTTCTGGGTAGTTCGTAGTGGTAGAAGTATACTGAATTAGATTTTCCTTTTTTTCTCTTCAGTGAGTCCAGAGCTCTTGATTTTTTATATTATAGCTTGCTAAATTTTGTTAGTCCATAAAATGTGGTAAGTGGTTTCCAGTTTAATAGCTCCAAAATGTTCTGTAATAATTCTCTCCCATGCGATGCGCCATATTTACTTTTACATTCAAATTCCACAACTTGCGCACACATGAATTCAAGACACCACATTTTCGGTCCCTATTCAATAAATCCCCCAGCCACCCTCCCGAAACGCCCCCGTGGGAAATGAGCATTGTGTGATTCGTATTTTATTTTATGTTTTGACTCTTTTGTTATATTTCCAGTGATTTTTTTCTTCTTCATTTATCCTATTTTGCCCAGAGTTTATATTATATGAGTTCCATTGTTACAATTCTGATGGCCATGTTGGCATGAAGGCCCCTATATTTATTGCTATTGGTAATAAAGAAAGTTGATTTAGTCAACTTACTGTTTATGAAAACCAGGTTTGCCCAAATTTAGAGCTAGTAACTCCTAGTCCCAAAATGTTTTCCCCATTTATTTATCAATTAGAATCGCATCCGTTGAATCAATCTAGTAAAAGAGTTCTTAATGATTAATAATATGAATAACCCAAGTCTCTCATGCTATACTCTCTCACTTAAATAATCAGCCAAATCATTGCTCATTACTAACTTCTTTTAATAAACATTAATATCGTTTATTAATCGATAATTAATCGAATGACAACAAGCTATATCGATTGCTTTGACTTCAGAAGTTGATTCTGTTTTGCGTTTACTTCACTCCAAGTATCGAAGAGCTTCATCTCTTTATGAAAGTTATACCAATTTCCATTTTTGAGATTAAAATTATAAATTAATTAATGAATAGTTAATGAATTTTACTCCATGTAATAGCAAAAGGTAATTTCCATCCTTAATATTTATGTATTAATCGATACCAGTAACACCATTAATGGCTCAATATCGAGAGAGGAAATAACAAAGGTTTTGCAATGAAATTTCTTGCTAGATATTATAGCTAAAATCAAACTGTACAAATTGTTTGCATTAACCATACCGTATTCACTATTATACTGCGCTTGCTCTATTAGAAATGACAGGTAATGGGTAATGGGTAATTGAATTAATAGAAATTGGGTAATGGGAGAGAAAATACAGCTCCTATAAATCTGATATAAGTGCAATAAAATTAAATTGTTTATCCTAACAAATAATTACGTACATTCCTATTATCCATCAGATTTAATAATAATTTTATAAAGAATTATTGTTACATCTCTATAATAGCCAATTGCTTTTTACAGAGGTGCCCTGCATTGCGATACACGGGCCAAATCTGTAATTAACGGAAGGTATGTTGAATTTATAGACTGAACGACAGAGGTTTTATTGACGAGAGAGAGATGAGTTGGAAATTTTATCGGTATAAAAATAAAATTGTTTAGGATCTATCTGATAAATATTGATGCCAATTATAGTAACTTCAAATTTAAAGAATCCTTATTTATCATATTAAAACCAAACAGAGGTTGATATACTCTGTTTTATTATTTTGCCTATTTTTACTTCTTTCTAAAATTTTTTTTAATTAACCAATAATTCTTAGACTGTACGTCCTTTTCCTCAACTTCCAGTGAACTTATTAAAACTTTGGAGTACATATTCTTCTTTTTAAGTTAAGGTCGATTAATCTACTAATATCTGTGGTCGCCTAAGTGGTATTGAGTTTTTTGAAAAAAATAACACTCAATGGAAAAAAAATATTTAGAAAGTCTTTTAGTTACCGTTACCGACCAAAAAGATTCCATGAACTGAAATATGTCGCAACTTTGGACACGGTTATGTTCTCCTTTATCCAAAAATTGTTCGGCTAAGAATATACCCCTAACATAAAACAATGCTTGCAAGTATTCTCCTAGCATCAAACGATGCTTGAGTTTTCAAATAATTTTTAACGCAATATTTAAATTTGTTAGCATATAAAAACGATAGGAACACACAGGTTACTCAATTCTTGAAAATAAACGGAAAACAAAGCGAAAGTGAAAGCTATTAATACACCCATTCTCTTACATAACAATTTATTCTCTTAAATGGTAACGTTCATACCGTGAAGAGCAATACTATCATATACATGTACCGTCCTTGACCCTTACATTTTTCAACAAATAAATGATTATGAGATTTTTAAATCACAGATTGAGAATGAAGATAGTTTTTCTCCAATATCACTTAATTTTTTACTCAATGAATGCATACATTTTTTGTACACAAAGTATGACCTCATGAGCTGAATTTCTTCCAATTTTTAGCTCGGTTTTGCAGAATTTTTTCTCCACGTTCATCAATTAGAGGAGACCAATATTTTTAAATGCTACATATTTCAGTATTGAAATCAAGTCAATTTTAAATCCATATAGTCTTACTTATGTTATCAATGTGACAATTAACAAGGATTTTTCCTTTTCACCTCTTGTTGATGTGATTATGCTATTGTCATTGGCTGAATACATCCCTTTAAAAGTAGAAATTTCTGTAACGGAACGAGTAAACTATAGCACACTCAATGTCTAGCAAATTTTTAATTCAGATATCTAAGAGAAGTGCTGTATTTTAAGCCTAAGAGGCTTAAAGACAGTACATTTATGTATATGAGTTTGAAATAAATTATAGGGCAAAATATAAAGTAACGTATAAAATGCTACAAATAATTTTAATGACACTCATTAAATATTATGCACTAGAATGAACCGTTTTACTCGAGCTCGCTCGCGTCTTACGCTCTCTCCAAAACTTCTACAAATGTGTCCATGTTATAAAATAATTGGAGATGCTTAAAAACGCTGCGTTACTACTCTTTGGGAAAGGGCTTTTCGGTGATGACTTGCTCTACTGTAATCAGCGTGAAATATATATATATATATATGACATGCTTCTCTTGTATCGTCTTCGTGAAATAAAACAAGAATGCAATTAACACTTCAGGATGGAGTTATTTTAAAGTTAAATAAAAGAAGAGTTTCACCTACTGATTTATATAATTTTAGTTGCAGAAAATGACCTCTTAAAGAATGGAAAAGTGTTTCTTGTCCAACGAAAATAATTGAAATTTTTTTTTAAATTATGTGAATACTTTTAGCGATATAATAAAAACAGTGACAAATTACAGCATATCTCATGAAACGGGAAAAATCTTGTCAAAATTGGAAAAATCCCGTTTCTATTTGAACGTTACGATTCTTCATTCTAATTGAGAATTCCATTGGTTACATGTTTACCAATTGGAGGACCATTACTCAGAGGAGAGTAACTGTTGCCGACGTATCTATTCACTGTAATTATATGCTACAAGTTTATGTTGACTCCTAAAAATTACTGCACTCGTCCCTGGACCAATAAATCTCAAAACCTCTCATTGAAAACACTGTAATATTAGCATTAAAAGAATATTAAATATCCTCGGCTACCTTCATGAAATCTAGAATGCCTATTCTTATATTCATGCCAACATCCAATACCTGACATTCTTTCTATTAACACGCACTTCAGCTTTTGATTTTCTCATGACACACTCCCAGCCAAGTTTTCTCTATTCTTCTTAAAAAAATATCAACCTCCCACTTATATATCCATCCCTTATCACTTAATATATCCATCCACACTTTTTTTCTTCATCTCTTTGTATTTGACTTTTCCAGTTTCTCAAAAAACGCTCAGAGAGTTTTCCAGTTTTCTCAACAACCAACTCATTCTGATTCACATCCATCCTTTATTTTGATATTTAATGCAACATTCCATATTACCTCTTCCACGTATATTTTCTTTCCTTATCTGATGTCCCCTCACCAATCATTCTCTCCCTGCAAAGGATTCTTTTACTCCCGTAATCCCTTCCTTCATTTGTTTTCCTTTGCGTCCCTGCCTAAATTACCTTTCACTACAAACGAAATCAGATGGTCCACATGCTACAAGTGGGTAATTTACGACTTGAATTTTGTGGTGAACTCTTAAAATAAGAATTTTTGGAGTTGATGCTTCTATTTACCGTAAGATATCTCATAAGAAATCTTTCCAAGTCTTCCGTATCAAAGGCTTTGGAAAAGTTTCTATAATTTGTAACCGAGAGCAGTTAGGACATAATTACAATAAAGTTTCCCTTGTTCATTTCTTTAAACAAAGGGGACCATGTAGTGGCGCCACGTATATTGATTCATCGGTAGCGAACTGAAAGTGATCGATAAGGTCAAGTACCTAGGCGTAACCATTGCTTAAAAACTGCCGTTTCCCTAGAGTCGAAAAAATTGTGGACAGGAAAATTTAAAAAAATTAGGTTTTCAAAAAGACCATGTTGATAGAAGTGATTTAAAGCTGAAAGAGCTAATCTATTTATCTCTCGTGGGACCTTATTCAGAATATCAGAATACCCGTGCAGTGTTTTGCAATCCAATACGAAAAGGGGCCTCATTCATGAAATCAGGAAGGTTAAGCGGAGGGAAGCTGCATTGGTTAAAATACTACGAGGCGACTAAGAGCGATACAGCTATGCCTCAGACAGCTATACCATGTTTAAAAAGTTAGAAAAATAAATGCCTGATGAAACAGATTTTGGGATTCTCTTCTTCCACTGAAAATAGGTGAAACTAACCGCTTAAATATATTTATTAACTATTTATGAGCGTCCTTAGGAAGATTAACCAGTATAACTTGGCGTTATCAAGCACCGTTAGGTGGCTTGCAGGGTATACAATTGCAATAGGTCGCACTTGCAAAATTGCACACATTTTCTTGACGTCAGTACTAAATCACTCTGTTAACACCTGTCTTCTCTTTATACATATTTATTTGTCCTTTGATGATGATGAAGGGTAATCTACCGGTTAAGGTAGGCTTTTGACGAGCATTAGCTTAGGTTGGACGCATAAAATTTAGCTCTAATGCCTCTTCAAATCTGCATACTTCCCACCCCCTATCAATCTGTCCAATATCCCTATTATCTTCGTACCCCTACTCTGCTTACCCAACCCTCTATTACATCCTTCAACAACCCATTGCCTCTGAGTTCCCATTCCATCTACTTTTTTTGTCTTTTATGGATCTGTCGCAGCAAACTCCTCTCCTCTCCTACCTTTCTCAAAATTTCTACTTTTGTTTTCCTCTCTGTCCACCTCACCTTCTCCATCCGTCGCCAAACCCACATCTCAAAAGCCTCCAATATATGCTCATCATCCTTCCTCATGAACCAGGTTTCGGATCCATATACTCGTAGTGCTAATATATTAGGGTTTTCACTAATATTTTCTTCAAATCTTTATTTATTATACTCATTAACTCTTTCGTTTTTGCAGAGGCCTCTTTTGCTAATGCAATTCTTTGTCTGATAGTCATGACACTACGTCCTTTTTTATCCTTTAATTTACATTATACGATATCGTTTATCCATTATTAATAGTTAATTCATAGCTAAGTTAAGTTTTTCACCTTTTATAATATATATACCTTAATTCGTTTATCATTAATTTGGCATTTATTTGATAAATTGCATTACGTTCAACTGATTGTGATCTAATTTCTTTCTTCACTTTGTGCCTGTAATACATCCAATTGTAATACTGAAGATCCGAGGCTTGCTTATCAAAAAAAACCTATTCATCCGCATTTATTAATATTTAATGAGCTCGCTACACGCTTCGTTCTGTTCTACCTACAGAACTTCCCAGGCTTCTTCCTCTATAACGCTATTTACTAACGACTGCTGATGGTGACGTTGAATTTTAGAAGCAATGCTCACCAATCGATTGGCGTAATGTCCATGTGGGCAGATAGTTTGACTAAAAAACAAATCCGGTGTTGTAAATTAAAAATAATAGGTTACTTTGATAATAGTTCAAAATAATAGTTAGTATAATAGGTTTGTAGGTTAGTTGTATAAACAAACTTGCTTGCGCCATAAGTAGAATTTTATCGTACCCGGATTATTCCTCGGAGAAAGTCGGATTCTTCTATGAATCGATTTTGGGCAACCCTTAAATAGTCAAAGTGTAAAACTAAGAATTCTGTTATTCCAGATCAATTCCATTGCTTAAAAGGCCTCTGTAAAGGCCGTGATTAAATGGAAATATTTCACGGAAATAATTAACCTATCAGTGCATTCAAACGATCCTAATGGATTACAATGGAGAGTAACGTTGTTTTCTAAATCCAAAAATGTTTTCCATGTTTTTAATCAAATTAGTCAAAATTTCGTTGGTCAGTATCTACCGAAAAGCATTTAATCAAGACGGTATGGAATAAATAATGCAAATGAAATTCGAGCTCGCTTCTATTGTTTTTGCCGAAGGTAACATTTGATGCGTTCGCCGACTTTCATAACTTCTCTTCCTCACGGGTTTTCCTAATTAATATTTACGGGCGGGCGTTACGTGACTTCATAGAAAAGCCCATTTTAACGGTGGCTCACGGGAATTAAACGTTTTAGTTTCCTCTCGCTCGCTCGCCGCTCCCTGAAAATATGAGAGTGCTCTTGCGTGAAGCATGGCCGAGTGATTTTTGTTCCTTTTTTCCTGTTTATTTACTCACCGTTAGAGTGGGAGGGAAACGGAACGCGGAAAAACCCGCGCGCGCCAAAACGGGGGGATTAGGGGGCGGCGCGAGTGGGGGAGGGGGGGGGGGGGGGGGGAATGGGAAGACCGCGCCGCCGCCGCTGCCGCTCCTGTATGTATGTGGTGGTGGGCCGCGTTTCGCAACTTTTCGGCGGCGATTTCTTTTTCGCCGTCCTCCCTTCGCCGAGAGTTCTCTCCCGCTCGTCCTTTTTTTTCATTATTATTTCAGTCCGTTTCTCCTCATGCTTTTTCCTCCTTGGGCAAAAAAAAAGCAGGCGGTCTTCTTGGGTCGACGCCCTTTTTCGGGCACAGGCGCTTGGAATATTTTTCCCCTGCGACGAAGCCCGGCGAACGAACATACTTTTATTTTTCGAAACCGTCCTGCGGCGGAGGGAGATTCTCAATTGTCTCTCACGGGTGAAAAAGAGAAGGGGGTATCTCGGTTGGAAATATCTTTTTTCGTCGATTGATGCGTCCTTCATAACATAGCAACACGCTTGGAGCTTGCCAACTGCAATGTTTTGTGAATTCCCAAACATTCGCTCCGTTTCACCAACATTTCCACAAGCTATTAATTACATTTCGAGAAGTGGATTGAGTTGAATGTTCTCAGGTTTGGCTCTCTGGTCATTCTTAGTGAGGAAGCACGAATCTCATTCAGGAGAAATTGTAATATGTCATAATTATTCACTGATGCATTGCCGGTAATCGTGTTTTATTGATTACTTTTCGAGTTTTTTAGTCACCACAGTACCCTGAAAATGGAAAAATGCATTGCATGCTTGTTTGGAATCCTTATAAGCCAGTACTTTCCTTGTTATGATCGGTTGACCAAGTTCTGCATAATAAAAGTTTTAGTACATAATAAATAGAATTATTAATTTTATTGCTTCATATCATGAGTAGCTAATTATCTATCTATAACAGTTTGCCCACTTAATCGGAAATCGACGGATTTGTCAATGTTAAGAGAATATAATAAAAGAGCGTCATCGTAATGCCCTCTCATTTTGATTTATGACCACAAGCAAGGCGTTTGAATACTATTCGATCATTTTCCTGATTTCAACACTTGCTGTTGATACTTATTATTTATATGAGGGACGAGGAAATAAAGAACTTCGCATTTCAGATGTAGGAGATATACATAACTGTTATTTTACCATGGAATTTATTCCGTAGCGTAAGTATGTGTATAATTCACCTTTACCATGTATTCCATAGTATAAGTAGTAGTGTTTGAAGTGTGGAAATGTGATGTGGAAATTCATGTTCCAGGGAAATGAAAAGAAGAAAAATACGTATTTTCCACCGATTTTTATTTTAGGTACAACTCTTTTCAAAGCTCATTTGTCATCATCAGGTACCTGATGATGATTCATAAGCATTGAGCCTTGTACGTAAATTAAATATCAGTGGAAAATACATCGTTTTCAACTTTTCATTTCCTTTGATGAAAAGAGCTATTGGCAACAAATTATGCCCTGTGTTTAAAGGACAGGGATGGATGGCATAATGAGAGCAAGGAAACAATTACGAAAAGTATAGAATAAATGCTTACTTAAACTTTCATATTGTTTTAACATTTAAAAAATAATAACGTCCAAACTACACTATTAATAATCAGTTTCATATTTATATAAATTGAGAATACACACCGATTCCATAAAAAGTCGTGATTGTAATATCTTGTTTTCCCATTACATTAGTGTTCCAGATTCTGTAGGTTGTATTTGGAATATTAGATTATATTCCTTCTGTCCTTCCATTTCGACCTTTTCCTCGGTCTGGAGAGCCTAGTATTAGTGCAGGTCGGTTTGAAACGACATTTTCAAAAACATTATTAAAAAAGGATTCACATTTGCAATTAGGGCGATACCCAAATTGTAATAACGCAAAGGACCTCTGAAAACACTCACTGATGAAGATTCGTATAATTACTTTTCTTGTCTAACTGTCGGGACCCACGATTTTGAGAGCGTTTCCTATAGTAATACGATGATTGCAACACACATCGGAAAAAAAACCGGTCGCAAAAATTGGAAAAATCTACCTATTGAATTGAATAATTTCCCACCCAACCGGATATCTCATTCACTGGTTGTAGGCACGATATTGATCACGGGGTAATACACTCACACCCCCTAAGAAATTGCACTAAAAGATTTCTTTATACCGGAATCGATCCAGAGTCTTTGGACGAGGAGAAATTTTACAGATTAATTCGACAAAAGTCGTCGGAGGATGGACATTTTGCTTGGAAAAATTAGAGAAAACGATAATGGCATACATAGGGAGGAATCAGACGTGATGTGGTGGAATGCTGAAATATTCATAATGAAACGAAACGGCAAAGTTTCCACAGAATAAAGGATTTATTACGACCCGAGTTTCGGTGATACTCGATCGGACAGTTGTAATTTCAGTTATTGTGTAGTATCACCGAAACTCGGGTCGTAATAAATCCTTTATTCTGTGGAAATTTTTCCATTTATTTTCATTATGGATGGTTTGGCATGGTTTGTTGCCCTGCAGGAGATGAGGAGACGGACAGGTGTGGGACTCCTCTCTCGGCCGTGCGAACGACTGACGTGTTTTGGTGAAGGAGGAGGGGCATGGCGCGGGGAGCACCTTCTTCAGCCCTTTGCCGACTAGTACAGTTCCCTCAAAAGATGCTCCAACGCCCTCCCTTTTTCTGCTTTTCCACTCGGCTTTCCTCTCCCATAGACTCTTCCCTTTATCGTCCCTCGTACCACCTCCATCGGTTTCACAGGAGAGAACGTTTCTTTTTTTTAAAATTTCTGGCCTGCGACAGCCGCTGCTTTTAATGGAATTGACTCACTGTCATTTCCTGTTCTTACCTTCGTCCTCTCCCCCATCTTCCGGATTGCTTCATTCCGCTCAATCTTCTCTAATGCGTCGTGCATAATGCAGTGGCGTTCCGTTTTAGCTACTGCGCCTCGTTCCATGACGTTCGGTACGTAACCGTAATATTACCTAAAGCAGCAGAGTGCAGGTATTGTTTTGTTTCTACCTTATCTACCGATTTATTCCTCGTATTTTTTTACTTTTATCGATCGATAGAGAAATAAACACGACCTGTATTAATGTATAACGACCTGTCTAGGTGGTATTGAAATTCTTTTATTAAGTTTAATAATTTTAATTTCCTGTTGAAGGGAAATCAGTCCTAAAATATATTTTATATTTATTAGATAGGAATTAAGTATGATATAATGAACGTCTATAACAAACTGGCGGAGTCGTTATTGCTGATATTTTAGTACTTTTTTGAATGGTGTATATAATTACAATATTTAAGAGAAAAAGCTAATCTGCCCAGCAGGTATTTTTATGAAAATACTTTACTAGGATTGGAAATTTCTGTAGCTATAGGGATAGTGGCGGATTTAAATTATTTTTATTTATATGTGACTAACATACATTCAAAATCATTTGTCCTGTGGTACATGTTGTGTGTTGGCGTTAGTTAATCAAGGAATGGTTGTCAATTTTTTGCTGTGGCTTACGTAAGCATTATTTATAATGCAAGTGGACTTAACTGTCCATAAATCACGTTTAAACTTATTTATTTGATAGAGTGTGAGAAACCGAGTGGTTTATCCAAGTTTATCACTTGTTTAAACGTAATTAAAGAAATATCGTAATTTAATTAAAGCGAGAGATTAGATAATATTTTAGAGATTACGTTTTCCAGTAAAATGAGTATTTAAAAAAATCTTTGTTCTATTTTGTTGCTTCACTTAACTTTATTTACAGTCTCTCCAACGGTTAACGTACAATTTTAATTACTTTGGCCTATGAATTCTATTCTATGATGTAATTCTTCGCCATCCATTCACTGACCGTGACAAATTTAACTCAGTAAGATGAAGGAAAATTTTCACCATCCTGTTTGAAGAAACAGTTTCTCCTTACCCCTAAAGACACTGGAAATTAATTACTAGATTCTCAAACAACTAAGAAAAAATTGACTTTGCTCATTAGGTTAATTCTCGTTCGAAAAGAGATAAAATACCTTATGCGCATTCTAATTAACTCGCAGTGAAACATGCGTGTTTAGAACACCTTCGTGTACGCTTCGGTAAGCAGAAGGTGATGTAGATCCAGAACAAGGGGTAATATGATTGATGATCCATCTTGAGAAGGACCTCCGAGCTGTCTGGCCAAAGACTAGATAAATTGGAGTTTCCGAGAGATGAACTGGAATTAATTTCTTTTTTATACACTCTCTGATGACTCATCCTGGGACGAAGCAGATCCTTAAGTTTTATTTTCCAAGATGAGCTAATGATTAATTACAGATTAAGGCAATATTTTTATCTTATTTACTCACGAAATATAATACAACAATAATATCCTGCTGTAAAATCGTTAACCAAGGTTTTCCTCTGTAAGTGCGACTTTAATAGTGCATTAAGATTGGTGAAAATCTGTCAGAACGTCATATATTATGACATTATGTCTATTTAATGTAATGTTCCTTGGTAATTTGATGATTTATTTATTTTTTCAGGGTGAATCAAAATTATAAATAGTGTATAACATTAGAGTTTATATAGGAAATACCATACACACTAATGGAATTCTTCCCGGGCTTCCATCCGGATAAGTGTCGAAAAATAATGCTCAGACTTTTCAACAGCCGACTCGGCCATCATCATCAGGGATAGTTTCCCTGATGACAATCCTCGAGTTGGCTGTTGAAACGTCTTAGTTTTATTTTTCCGCACTTACCCAGTTGGAGACCCGAGAATAATTCCATTACAAAATTCGCCGGGAAAGCATGAGATCTTTTACCCTACACACTATTTCCTTTTCTCGACCAACCCATTATGCTAATTCATTATTTCTTACTTTTTCATTATTATATTATTTTATATTAGTATTAATTATATATTCATTAACATTTTCTTTTATCACTTGTTGAAAATGCTTTTTTCGATTTGAATGAGCCCCATGTATTAATCGGGAAAATGGCTTCCTTAGTTATGAAGGGTTATCCATTCCTTGGTAAGATGAAGGAAATAAGTGAGAATATTTTAGTCCACTGAAATGTAATCTATGACCAAATGAAACCTAAGGACACAAATTCATTCGTGGAATTTTCTTTCAGCTGACGTCATGAATAACACTGTCATACGTGAATCAAAATCTATACTAAAGAGGGCCAAATTACGAAGAAGAATAGTTACGGAATGAATTTAACAAGCATTTATTAGGTTAAGGTGACCTTTATGTTCATTGATATTAACAATACATAAAATTTACGATTTATTATATTTTACCATAATCTTTGGTGACAATTTTTATTTTAGTCGTGTTTCTATCGTCGAGAGGTAGAGCTCCGAGCTAGAGAAAAAAAATTCTTCGTCCGAAATCGAACGCTGTTCGTAAATGCCATTAATTAATCTATACGTATAGCAGAGATGGTTTTCGGCCTAACTACGTGAAATTCTTTCATCCTGAAGAACAGAAAACAAAATTGCAATTTCACAAATGCATTGCATTCAGGTGAAATAAACCAAAAACAGAGTATTATATATACATATATTATATATATATATACAATATATGTATACTATATTGTAATATTGTATATATATATATATATACAGTATTGTAT
>WURS02370980.1:0-17434 GCA_011762765.2 Rhinocypha anisoptera
AATCGAGACAATTTCGGGAAGCAATTGCAGGAAAACTTGCAATTGCTTCCCGAAATTGCCTGTCTGGGTTTAGAGTGATTTTCACCCTAACCTCCGTTAACAGCCCTGCAATGTGAGTGACAGGCACCGCCATCTCGTGTTCATGGTATTAAAACTAAAAAACCGGAAAACTTATCGGAATGACTAATAATTAACAATAAATAAATAAACGACCTAAATAATTTGCTGCTAAATAAAACGAGGTACGATTCTAATTTTGTTTGATACGTATCATGTATTCAAAAAAATAACAGAACAAAAATATTATATTTAATAAAATAATGTATTGAATAATTATTTTGTAATATGGATTGAGTTCTTAATTTATGTTTAGTTAGGTTTGACATCAAGCACAAAAGTACGAATTTGCATTGGATTGAGTATCACTTCGAGCTTGCCTGGATCGAGAGACAACGATGCTAGAGGTTGATGCACGGAACCCACTGGGTCGTACTCAAACTGTAACCGATTCTTGATGGCCGCAATATCTTGATTCGCCCCGAGAGTCACCTCACGTGCTCGAACCACCTGGAAGGGTTTGAAGAGATTACGCAGAGATACTGTAGCTGGCTTGCTCAGTTCGTGATGCTCGTCACGCTGGTAGAAGTGTTCCAAACGAAGAAGGTACTGATTATCACGCCATTGCTCCAAGGTCAAGAGGTGAACTTGAGGCGGAAGAGTGGTGGCAAGTTGACTCGATGGCGTCACCGACTTGGAGGTGACTTCTGAGAAAGCTAAAACAGGCTCGAGGAAAAGCTGTTGCGCTTGGACACGATGACGAGAAGCAGCTTTTGTGATGGTGGCCACCTGCACGAGATGGCGCCCACGGATCACCAGACCTCTGCCATCGATACCTGGCTCGTTGAGAGCTTCTGCTACGCCATATGCATCATCGTGCAGTAGTCTACGGTGTACCATCAACTCAATGGCACCTTGATGTATGCTCGCGCCTCCCTGGGCTCGATCGGTAAGCACCGTCAACTGAAGTGCTTTCTTCTGGTCGCGGATTGCGATATGAGAAGTAACCGGATAGTAGTTGCCTGCCACCGGCTCGGTTACTTCTAACTGCCACGATGGCCGGTAGTTAAGCACGCGTTTCATTAGTTGTCGTCCGTTGGCATCGGTGTAGAAGGTACGCTCATTCTGCATATTGGTTTGGTAGAGGGTGATAATTTCCTTACCAATGTTGTCAGCTACGGGAATGGGGCCAACCACAAACTCAAACTCAATGGCATCGCCCTCAGGATCTACTCGGATTACTTGTTGCACGAATGAGTCAAACTGTTGGTGCACTTCTTGCACACCACTCGCAGTGTCTACATAGAGATCGGAGCGTAAAAGTTTGCCAATTTGGTAAGTACTATTTCCAACAGGTCGGAAAATGTAAGCCCCAGAAGATTGCTGATCGTATAAATTTTCTCCGCTAAATCCTTTGTAGTAGCGAAATGAATTGGTGAAAGACACAGTTTCACCATTGAAAACTTTAATCTTTGCTACTTGACCTTTTTTGTCGAAAATCAAATCAAAGTTTTTTGACCTGAGTCGTATCTCAGAGACTACCTTGGTTTTGGTCACTAGTGTAGCCGAGTTTGGCAATTTGGTCTTGCTCACCGTGACTTGGTATGTCGAAAGACCAAGTGCCGGAATGGAAACTCGAAAGACCAACTCATGTGTGGCTCTTGACATTCGGCCTGGAATATTTCTCACATACTCAGGGATTTCAACCAGTGATGCAGAAATGTGCTGAGAAGTGCTTCTAACCGAGTAGTAGAGATCGTGACGGGCTGGCAGTCTGATAGTACGATTGCTCAACTCGTGTCCCAGTGGATTGTACAGTGTCACCACGTAGCTTTGGTCCGTTTCGGTAAAGACACAACTCGATATATTGAGATAGTCACAAAAATGCACTGGACCCAAAGCGCCACCAGTCAACTTAGTCAAACTGGCACCTATCACAGTGCGACACTGTTCGATACCTTGTTGCAAGTTCTTTGCGTAATCCTTAGACACATTTTGCTTTTCTGTGCCTGTAAATAAAAAATTGTAATCCTATGAATCAGTAATAGCAGAAATAAGACAATTGTGATAATTCTTACCAGCGATAGCATCGTGATGTTGCATGACGCCCATTGCTTCTCGTAGAATGGTGATGTTGGACTCGAATTGAGCTTGGTTGAGTGCGAGCACGTCGAGCTGTTTGCAAGCTTGAAGCCAGTGGTTTCCCACCCTCTCCATTCTCTTCAGCGCGGGTCGACTTGTGAAATAACCAGTCCAGTAAGTATGCGCTTTTGAGGCATATGGGAAGTAGTCATCATTCTTGCCCGCGAATCGGTGTTTCGATTCGTGCAATGCTTTGGTATAGCACGATGGTGTCGAGTAGAACACACGCACACCTTTCTGTGCTTCGTTCACATGCTTGATGAGTTTGTCCATGTTTTTGAAGTAAATGTGCGCATCTTGATAGTGAAAATCGGTGCCCACTGGGAAGAGAATGTGCTTGGTGGCATAGTCTAGGGAGTAAAACTTTGCATAATTGACAAACGAGTTGATTATAGTGGGCACGTTGTACTCCTCCGACTCGGGATTGTCAATAACGGGCTCGTCCATTCCACCCACCAAGTCCCAATTTAAACCCTTTGGAGGACCTATGGAATGTCAAGATATTACTGTGCTCACCCCAGCACTACCTTACCATATCCCATGTCGAGCATGCCGGTGAAGAGATCGGCCACCGAACCAAGATCATCGCTACCCTGCCAGACATGCTCCAAGGTTTTGTTGCTCTGTCGAAAGATTTGATCCTGATAGTCCTCGCGTGCAAAGAATACCGCATCATAGTTCATCTGTGCGTAGAGACTGGCCAACTCGCGCGAGTGTCCAAATGGATCAATCTGCCAGGAGACGCGAGGCACGCCACACTTGCCAAAGGTGTCGTTGAGCCGACGCAAGCCCCACGAGCTTTGGTCAATCAGTGCCGAGTAGTGAGTGGTGGCCTCGTCTGGCATCACCCACCCACCGTTGACAAACTCGAGTTGACCTTGCCATTGACAGATAGGATAATAAAAACGTCTCATTTTGCTTGACACAATAGTTTACATACCATTGCGAACGAGCTCTTTGACGATGGCCCGCGTCGGTTCGTCCTGTTCCTTCCACCACTTCCAGAAGAAAGCAGTCTCAACGTAAATAAACCTTCTGTCTTTGTTGCGAATCAACTCCTGAACCACGGTGTCGAGAATGTATTGCACACCAGCTTTCTGAATCTGGCTTTGTGACCCATAGTAGTATTGATCCACCGTTTTGAGCCAACCGACATCATCGTGAGTGTGTGGCACGAGATGAACATTGATCGCATTTGGATCGATCGCCGCACACTTTGACCAATCACATTTTTCGGGTAGATTCTCGACTTGAATCACCACCGAGTATGACTGTGTAATGACCAAGGCACTGATCAAAAACAGAACTAATCGAGTTTGCATCTCGACTGCCACTGGTTAAGGTATGAAAGTACACTCTGCATTAAGTACTTTCTAAGTGAATTTATAAGTTGACTAAACAAACATCAAAAGAAAAAGCACGATGGCAACAACAAGTTAAGTTCGCAGTAAAGTTAACCATTTTGATGATAAATAGTTGCCATCTGTCACCGCAGAGATGACACCAAGTCAACGATGCCGCCAACTTGAATCAAGTTACTTGATATCGCCCTCACAATCGTGACGTTGACTTAACATACTTGGCAATGTAATAGACTTTCACCAACCGATATGATAAAGATGCAAAGTTCATCATTCTCTTTAGCAAATATTTAGAATACTTTCTCTCATGTCTATATTTTAAAAGTAAGCAATTTTTCACATTTACAAGTGTATTACATACCACAACATAATTAATGTTATAGCATCAATCGTAATTGTAAAAAGTTACACAAATTAAAAATTTAGCAGTTAAACTTAATAAGCAAGTTATTCAAAAATAAATTTTAAAAATGCAACAAATTTTGTTCAACATTATTTGAACACAACAAGATTCAACAAATATTTGGTTCAAATTATTTGAATTTTAAATATCTTTGTTTCTTGAATTTATTAATTATTTTTTCTGATTAGAACTAGAATCCACACTAGCTCCATTAAATCAAAAATAACAAACCTCTTTGAATTGGAATTTGCCCATTTGCATTCGAGAACATTCCCGCTGGTTTTGTCAATGATTGATGACTCTAATCTCGTGCCCACTCCAACATGAGCATCTATGCGTCTGGGTATGGGTCAAAGCGTATCACTGCCTTTTGGTGTCAATCTAATTAGCCACTGCTTTAATTAACATAGCTCATCATTATTATTACTATTCGTGATCTGATTGTCACACCTTAAAAAATCCACTTTTACTTTGTTTTGTGTGTAGGTGTATACTTATAAGTGCTAGAAGTGTATCGTGCTTGCGTGTCATTCAAAGGCTGATCTAAATTGTAAATAAAAAAATATATATAAAGTCAAGACAAGAAAAGCCAAACCAGGATGGAGAGACAAATCGAAATCAAGACGCACGACACACGAATGCTAACAAGGGTTGAACCATGCTTGCAACACACACACACACCTGGCCAGGTGAGCTTTTTTGCAAATTGCTCTCATCACTCTTTACTTCTTCTACAAGTAGAAAAAGTGTGTAATTCTTTCTTTTTGCATAGAAATCGATTTAGTGAAGAAAACCAAACACATAGAAAGCGATTGGTTTACATAGTGTGATTTTTTTTACTATAGTACTAGTGCACCTATCTAGCTAGAGATAGAGTGAGAGAGAGAGAGAGAGAGAGAGATCCGGATGTGTTCGATAAGTAATCGTGCCAACTCTTCGGCCAATTACTCAATGACCACACACTGTTTGTAGTTTTACACTCTTGTTTTTTTCCTATTGCAAATTAACGAGTCAAGTTATAGATTGGGATCTTAATACAAACTCATCCATCCATCTATCCAATGACACCCCTGATTATTGGCTTCCACTTCATATATTTACAACTTTAATTGAGGATAGGGAGAGAGAAGGAGAAGAGAGGATGTGTTTATATGAGAGATGAAAGGTAGAAGTAGAGAGATAAATTAAATTTCCACTATCGATTGGTCTAGTAGAACAAGTTGATTAATCAAGATAATGAAATTTATTTATCTCAATCTTATTGAACATTCTTATGTTGTTTTCCGGTTGTGATATTTGGATTTTAAGTTAATATAGATGGCAAAATGATAAATTTTGATTTTCATTTTTTGGATAAAACTTGCAAGTAACCTAGTTTAGTGAGTCTCGTTTTAATTTAGGAGTATTACAAGTAATTTAGAGTTTTAAAAATGTGCAGAATAATTTGGAATTGTTTAAAGTAGGAAGAATTTTGATTCGAGACTAAGAATGAGTAGGAATCGAGACGAGAAAGAAGAAAGCGTATTCCTAACACCGTGACTTGCTTGATGGTTTGTCATTCTTCTCGAAGTTGTCCACAAATTGCTCGAGTTTGAGAAGTGAAGCCTTGGAGATCACCATCACGGTTTGATCCTTGCCGATACCCGAGACTATGTCAAATTGAGCTGAATTTCCAGAACGGGACTTATTTCCACCCTTTCCACGAGATCTTGATTTGCCATAGCGCATCGACTTTGGACGCGGACCAGACTTTCGTCCTTTTCCTCCTGATTTACGTCCTTTTCCTCCTGATTTTCGTCCCTTTCCTCCGACTTTTCGCCCTTTACCCAAACGGCTAGCGCTCATCGAACGTGATTTACCAAGTCCTTTGCTCATTGACCGCGACTTTCCGAGACCTTTGCTCATTGAACGCGACTTTCCAAGCCCTTTACTCATCGAGCGAGACTTGCCAAATCGTTTGCTCATCGAACCGGATCTACCAAGGCCTTTACTCAAAGACTTGGTAAGTGATCGGTTGAGTGAAGCACTGCGTTGAGCGGCAAACTTGGCCATAGATGCATTTTTGGGACCAACAATCATCTTTCCACGCTTGCCCATCCTCGATTTACCTCTCTTACCACTTATCACATTTCCACTAAGGGTTCGCTTCAATGTGCGCGACAAGTTCTTTCCAACCTATTGTACACAATAATGAAAATTGTTCATATCGTTTTCTGTGGTTACCTGTGATGTGATGACAGACACCATCGCAGATTTTCCTTTGGCACCAGTGCGACGACGACGACGTCTTCGAGTTAGTCCTTTGGGACTCTTTGATCGGCGAGAACGACTTTTACGGCCACTGCGACTTGATCGACGCGAACGGCTTTTTCGACCGCTTCGACTTGATCGTCGAGAACGGGTTGAAATTCCTTTTGACTTGGAAGCACTGCCACGACGACGACGACGTTTGCCAACACTCTTCGAGCGAGACTTTGAACGTCTTCCTGCTTGCGATTTACGCCCACTTCGTCGAGTACGAGATTTGGAACGGCTTCGAGCTCGCGACTTACGACCACTTCGTCGGGTACGAGACTTGGAACGGCTTCGCGCACGAGATTTACGTCCACTTCGTCGGGTACGTGACTTGGAACGGCTTCGTGCTCGCGATTTACGTCCACTTCGTCGCGTACGAGACTTCGAGTGACTTCTAGCTCGAGATTTGCGTGAGATGCGACCACGACGAGATTTGGCTCGACTTTTTCGTGTTTTGTGTCGAAAACTCTTGGTACCTGCTCTTAACTTGCCTCGTCGATGAGTCTTTTTACGCGACTTGGCTAAACTGCTACGTCGTCTTCGAGTGACACGAGAACGAGTCTTGCTTGCACCACGTCTTTTCCTTGAATGAAAACAAACATAAGTTGTGATATATATATACGTTAATATTTTGCAAAAATCTTACTTTTGAGTAGAGCTTTTTCGAGACTTTGAACGACCCCGTGACCGACGTGATTTAGTCTTTCCTGCGTGCAAACTGTGTCGGCTTTTACTTCGTCGTCGTGAACGGTGTGATTTAGTGTGGCCACTACGTCTTGACCGCGACTTGGATGAAGACCTACGATGCGACAGCGACTTGGACGAAGACCTACGTCGCCGACGACGACGACGACCACGGCTTCGTTTGGTCGAGTGAGACATCGACATCGAGTCTTGACTGGAACGTCGTGCCGAGCGACTTCGTCTGCGACTGCGACGACGACGCCTGCGAGGACTTTTGGAAGTAGATCGCTTTCGTGACTTGGAACGCGATTTGGACCGACTTCGGGAGGAACTTCGAGTAGACCGAGCTGATTTGGGCGATCGTTTAGCCTTTCGCTTTTGGGTGGATTTGCGACGTGATCCTCCACTGGCCAGTGGAGTGGACAGAACTGCACCACCGGATGAATTCCTTGCGGCGATTCTCGCGCTACGTCTCGGCGCCTTCGAAGAACGTAACGTAGGCCCACCGCTCCACATCTTGGTCTTGCTAGACATTGTTTCAGCAGACCAGTACGAAATTCAACCAGTGGAGAGCTAACATAACTCAATTCCTAACCACACAACTACTCATATTAACACCCAAGCCTCATTGTTAGGAAATAGCCTCACATCCCGTATTATGGCAGCGCAAACTTTCGAACAATCACGTAAACACTTTACACTGGGAAAGAAGGGGTTAATCTGCTGCTAACTCAACACTGGTTGCCATACTTAGATTTATTTCAATTAGATTATTTTTTTGCAAAAAAAAGTTGTGAATGTAGTTTAATCAAAATAATATGTTTTTTTAAAAATAAAACATATAATTACATCAATTGAGTATCATTCATAAATAACAAAATCTAGTTGGCCGGGAAGGCAACTCTCAAATCGCATCTCTGATTGGCTATTGAGTCCTTTCTTTTTGTGTGATTCAATTTGTAAGTGTATGTACCGAAATCAATTTGATTAAACCGTACAGATTGAAGTGATTGAAAGGTAGAGAAAGAGAGGGAGAGAGAGAGAGAAAAGATTAAAGTCGATCATGTCGAATCGAATCACCGTGATTGGCTGCAACAAGATCATTCTAAACCGGAAGCATAACAACATTGCGTGTGAAACGATATTTAGCCATTTTACTATAGTTTATTATTTTTTGCTAATTAATATTAGTGATGGCCATTAAAATTAGTTCAGGGCTAATGTAAATTGGATTTGTTCGTTAGATTAATTTGTTTGGTGAGAAAAAAAAGAAGGAGATTAACAAAGATTTTTCTTATGTGAGAATTTCAGATAGTCCAGTCAACTATCTATCTTCTATTTTTTAAAATGTGTTGTGACGGGGAGAACATAGACAATCAACGATGTTGCAAAAACCCAACTAAACGCATTCGCATACTCTAAACGTGGAGTAAAAGTGTGTAGCGCTTCAATCTCTTCTCTTTGTCTTTTCTTTCAACTTTGTTACAACATCGATACTATTGAGTCGTTCTTTACTATCATCGATACCATTGAGTTGTCCCTCTCTATCATCGATATCTTACTATTTTCAAAGAAAACTAGCATACTCATGTTTGTCTCTACTAAACACATCTTTTTTTATCACCAGCATAATCATCACTACAAATAGTTACAATTTTTTGGTTAATTTGAAAACATCGAGAAAGTAAAAAAAATCTACACTGACACATTGAAAATCAATCTTAATTTCTCACATCATGTCTCTCTTCTTGATCCAAAAATACCGCTATCAACAGGCGTCATCGTGGTTGATGGCTCTTTGGCTCATCAGGAGAGAGAGAGAGAGAGAAAGCGAATAAGTTGAAAAAGTAGTTTTGCCGAAAACTGGATGATGAGATATATCAAAGTTGTTCTCTCTTTCTGCCCATCAAACCAGAGTGCAAGTGAGATATAAAGTTATTACCAACCGTGCACAGCAGCTTGAACTGTATTTTACTCATCTCTCTCTCTCTCTCTCCCTCTCTCTCATTCGCTCTCTTTTCTTGCAACAAAAATCACTGATTACAATCATTTTTTTACGAAAAGCTTTTCAAAGTTAAAATAAAACGCTATGATTTTTGTTGCAGTGATTCTATTTTTGTCCTTGGATCGACTTTGAATGTGAATAAATGAAAAAGAGAGAAAGTGAGCGAGATAGAGTTTGACAGTGGGAAAGTGGTGAGAGAATCCAAACTAGCCAGTGCACACGTGCTACAAGGTTAAGGCGATTTGAGTTGTTGCTGTCTGTTGAAAGATGAGATCAAGTGAGAAGATTGTGAAAAGACCCTTGGCTGAATGTGTCAACAAGTATGCTAGTGATGATGATGATGATCAATCTCTTTTGAGATCAAAAACAAGATTGGTTGATGAATCTCTGGGATTAGTTTTCACAAAACGTTCTACTCTTCAAAAAGTGATGAATCCTACGTGATGAGGATTCATATACAGTTTTATATACACTTTAATAAAGATCTAAAAATATGGAACACACCTTTGAGATGAATAAATCTAGAAACAAATTGTTGCTTGTTGCTTGTTGGTGTGCAATTTACACTTTTGACTTGCAATGATACCTAATAATAATGAAATGATTTATCGACAACAACAAGACGCAATCGAGTTAGGAACCAATTAGGAAAGATATTTTCAAATGGTATCTGTAATTTGATTCAAAGGGGTTTGTAATATATAATGTGATTATGCAACTTGTCAGCACTCTTGAGTACCCTCTTCTCCCTTACCTGGAAATACCAAATCAATTATGGATTTTGAGACGAGAAAAGGTCGCGTCAATGACAAATCGCTCTGTCGACTATTCTCCCTTTTTTACTTGATTTCTCTCTCTCTTTCTCTCTTCTTTTCAATCACAGCTCATCAATGATAAGCAATTGAAGAAGCCAGACATCTTTAGAAGAGGAGTACGTTTTCTCATGCATAATTCAACAGTCGTGTGTCTGTGTCTAGGTGTCTCTCGGTGTTTGTACTGTGTATGTGTGTGTGTACTGTGATTGCAATCTTTTTGGACTCTTCTCATGCTTCAGGTTGGAAGGCATTGTGGTGCTGAGAGAGGATGGTGTAGATGAGACTACCAATCGAGACTGCACGGCACCCATCGCAATTCGTCTCTATCGTATATGGTGATCGATTGATCCATCCATCACACACTACTTTGCTTTGACTCTCTCTCTCTCTCTCTCTTCTGCATGAAATATCCAGACATGGTCAGTGGGTCGATCACTGAGTTACGGTCACCAACTTCTCATAACATACATACAAACAACCAAATGTGACAGTGCGACGATATTTTTGGCACCCTATGTATGTTTTTCCCTCCCTATCCATCGCGCATTTTCTCACTCAATATGTGTGTGTGTAGGGACATTTTATACTCGCCACACACATGTCAGTTTTATGCAAGCAGAGGAAAAAACAAACAAACCGATTCAATCAGGGGGAAAAATCTCATACAAGCTAGACAGATCAATGTGGTCACAAAGCAGATGAAATGGAGAGTAAGAGAGAAAGAGTTGATACATGCTAATAGAGTCCAATCTAAAGTATTATCATAGATACATATTGAATGCTGCCGATTGATCGATCTGGAACTGATTAGAGAGAGGGAGAGAAAGAGAGAGAGAGAGAAAAGAGATCAGAACAGACGCCAAACTAGTGCATTTGTGGGTGTTTGCCGCCAATCACTTCAATTACTGACGATCGGCAGTTTATTTTGCAAATGGTGCTAATATTGAAGGATTTCTATTTTGGTATGTGTATGTTTGAGTGAGTGAGTGAGAGTGTGTGTGTGTGTGCTTATATCTCATCATCATCATCATACTAATATTTTGAGAAGATAGATAGATTTGGAGTAAAAATGAGGAAGCAGTTTGCTCTGTGTTTGAGATATATCATCATCATTATTATTATTATTATTATCACATAAATATGTGATAATAATATGTGCGTGAGACACATTGATGTCTGTGCAAATCAATTCTATTAAAAAAATAATAATTTAGTTTTTTAAAATTACTATCTTAACTTTAAATGTTTTTTAATCTTAATTTAATTATTTTGAATCTACTCAAATTGGAGTTATTACTGATAAAATAAGTAAGTGTGAGTTTTATTTTCATTTTATAAAATTTCAAACGCCCAAAAGCACTGTTAACTGCTAATAAACTTCTTTTGAAGAGAAAGTGTTAAAACATTCAAACTACTTTTAGTTGACACACAAAAAATTTATTTTTTGCAGGCTAAACCACGGGAATAAAGGCTAGTCAATCGTAATGAATTATTTGAATTATTTAGTTTACAAAGAGTTCACGCAAACAAGCACACATTAAATATGCTCAAATCAAAAATGTTTTTTTCTTTCTCTCTCTTTTAAACGTGAAAACCACAAGCATATAGGAATAGAAAGAAAAGCTGATTAGTAAGTTTTAAAAATAAATTTAAATTTTAGAGTAACTATTTTAGGGTGTGTGTGTATTGTGCATGAACCAAGCCAAAAAACACAAAATCTGATTTTTAAAATCGATTGTTTTTTCTCTTTGTTTTGCAACAAACTAAATTATATAGTTTGAAAATTAAGTTTTGGGTGTGTGGAAGAGAGAAGAGAGAGAGAGAGAGAGAGAGAGAGAGAGAGAGAACTAGTATTTGTCAAACTATACGACAAACTAAAAAAATGCGAAAATTCACAAGTCATAACACTATGGTAGCCAGAGTTCTTTTTTAATTTAATTGATTTCATCTTTTCTCTTTCACTAGCTCTTCTTATATTATAAAATATATAAAACTCAATTAGTCGCTTTGGTTGCTTGTTGAGCTGCATTTTTCATCATGCGAAGAGGAGGAGGAGGGAAAAGAGAGTAGGTGAATCAGAGGGAGAGAGTGAGTGATAGAGAGAGAGAGAGAGAGAGAGAGAGAGAGAGAGTGAGTGAGAAAGGGAATTTAATCCTATTTGGTGGCACAAGTGCGATTGTGACCGATTTAGAAAGTGAAGACACTCTTGAGGCGATCCTCATCATCGATTGTCTCTCTTTCTAACTCACAAAACTCTTTTTCTCTCTCACTCACAAAACTCTCTCTCTCTCTCTCTCTCTCTCTTTCTTCCTTCTTAATCTTCAGTCCTTTATTTTTTTCAATCATAGAATTTCTCTTTCAATCTCAATCTCTCTCTTTCTCTTTTTTCCTATCTCTCTCTTTTCTCATTTCCCCACTCTCTAATTTTCCCTCTCATCTCTCTCTTCAATTTTTTTTATTTTTCTAATTTTGTTTTTATCCTATTTCTCCCCCTTCTTCTTCTCATTAACGTACAAGCAAAAGCTTTTGTTTATGCTCTCTCTCTCTTTCTTTTCATTCTCACTCTTACTCATGCAAAAGTTTTTTATCTCATCTACTCTCTCATCTTCTATCTCATTTGTCTATCAATCGCTCTCTCTCCCTTTCTCTTTTAATCTTTTGCTTTTTCTTCTACTCTCTCTCTTTCTCTCACTCTCTCTCTCTCTCTCACCCACTCTCTTTTGATTCCCGGTTCGAGTTTGTATTCATTTGTTTGCACATACACTTCACGTTAATACGCTTCAAGCAAAGTCAAAACGAAACGAAACAAAACAAAACACAAAAGCTAAGAACAATTTGAATGATTTAAACAAATTCAAGCTGCTCGCGTGTTTCATTGTGCCACGCTCTCTCTCTCCCTCTCTCTCCCTCCCGCTCTCTCTCTCTCTCTTACTCTCTCTCTCTCTCTCTCTCTCTCTCTCATTTACACAGGTGTGTGTGTGCGCACATCACGATGAGTTTACTAAATTAATTTAGATGACACACACAGGTGCGTTTAGCTTTTGTTTTCCCAAATTATAAAGAAAGAAGAAGAGAGAGAGAGATTAAAGAAAGAAGCTATTTTTGGTATAATATTTAAATATAAATATATATATGATATGATATAAATAAACTAGTTATAGTTTTATATTTTTGTATATTTGTGGTTCAAACGTAAACAAACAAAAATTGCCTAGTTGTGATGATATATATACTAGTTACAAAAATATATATATTTATGTTTTTCAATGTTTTGAATGAATGATTGTGATTTGTGTATATAGGTAGATTTTGTTTTGATTGACACCTGAGAGAGAGAGAGAGAGAGAAGCACGAAATTGTCCTCGGCCACCATTACTGCTAGGTATACAGGTGTAGATCAAGGTCTCTCTCTCTCTCTCTCTCTTTCTCTCCCTCTTTCTCTCTCTTTCTCTTCTCTATCGACTCATATAGAGGAAATTGCTTTAGTGTGGCATCCATTGGGTCATAAAGTAGTCGTAGTAGTGACCCAGGTGCACATATGATTGTAGTGCTCGTCTCTCTCTCTCTCTCTCTCTCTCTCTCTCTCTCTCCCTTGTTCAATTGTTTTGTTTCACATCCACATGATTCGGAAGCAAAGACAATTGTGATTCTTGACTAATGACAAAGCCGACTGAGATGAGAATTATGATATACGATCAAGTTATTGCTCAGAAAAGCAAATCGACCCAGTGTCAAAATGATCACTCAGAGAGTGAAAGAGAGAGAGAGAGAGAGAGAGAGAGAAATATGTAATTTTGAGTAGACTTGAACTTGAACTTAAGTCTTATTTTATGATTATGATTATTATTTATATTTTATTTAGTGTGCAAACAATTTCGACATTTTATATTAATGTCCTTTTTGGCAATTATTCTAATAGATAATTATAAATTGGTATTGTTTATATGTGCAATTATTATTATTGTTGTTATTATTAAAATAATTAGAACACACAAATAAATCATAAAAGAAACTTATGAATAAATTATATATTTTTTTGCAATAAATCTACATTAGATTTGATATACTTGATATTAATTCAAATAATTCAAATTACTATAAAAATTGAAATTCCAGTACAATTCATTTCTGATTTCTGGCATCTATTGATTGGTGGAATTTCCTTTTTCAAGTATGTTATATTTGTTACTTGTATCCGAATCTTTCAACAAGGTGTAATGTGGATCACATACACACACAGAGCACATTAGGTGCTAATGAAAATATCACGAGGCTAAGGTGTGTGAGTGAGTTAATCACCATTGACCACTGACCACACACACTAAAACATTTTTCATTATATTATTATTATTATGATATTAGGAATTGTGTCTAGAAGTCTGGCTGGCTGTGTGTGATTTGTGATCTGATTTGCGCAAGTTTTTCCCACTCAACCTCGTGTCATGTCTAACTTTGATCTTGCTCGGCTGTGACGGTCAGAGTGACCGCCTCGCAACAAATACTAGAACATATGGCGCGTGCTTCACCTATTTTCTCAACATTCTCTCTCCCTTGCTCTCTCTCTTTCTCTCTCTCTCTCTCTCTCTCTCTCTCTCACAATAGCTCTTCTAACAAAATTTATTTTTACTGTAATTCCAATTCGATTCGTGAGTGTAATGAGCGAGTCAATCGATGGTATCGATGATGAGAAACTTGACATTTTACCTAAATTAATTCTCTTATCTTATTTTATTCTCTCTCTCTCTCTTTCACTCACTCACTCTCTTTATCTCTCTGTCTTTCACTCTCCTGGTTCTATTTTCTTCTCCCTTTCTCTTTTCTCGCAAATCTTCTTGTAATTTCCTTCTCACTTTCTCTCTTGATTTACCTTTTTTCTCTCTCTCTCTCTCAATTTTTCACTCTCTTTCTCTCATCAAAAATCTTGTTATTTCTCACTTTTTCTCTCTTACTCTCTCTCTCTCTCTCTCTCTCTCTCACCAGCACACACCATTACACAGATACACCGAAAGCCAAACTATTTTCTTGTCAGCTTCACCTGGATTGAAGTGTGGCCAGCTCATATTCACTTTCATCATAATAATGAGATTTAATTGTCCCAGCCACTGGTTAAGTGCTGGTGATGTCGATTGTCAACTTTCAAGTTTACCGTTAATGCTTCATTCACCTCAAGACACAGAGAAAGAGAGAGAGAGAGAGAGAGAGAGAGAGAGCTCTTGAGTTTGTCTTCTCTCCTCGGGTCGTGCTCAACTATCCATCAACTCAATCGAGTCACTAGTGTCACCTGCCATATACACTTTCACTCAAACACCACTTACCTCTCTCTCTCACTTTCTGTGTTGTTCTCTCTTTCAATCTCACTCTTTCACTCTTATTCTCTTCTCCTCTCTCTCACTCAATTTCTATTTCTCTCTTTGTTATCTCTCTCTCTCTCTCTCTCTCTCTCTCTCTCTCTCTCTCTCTCTCTCTCTCTCTTTCCCACTCTCATTGAACGAATTGTATTTTACTCTCGATGACATCCGATAACGGGTCGACTCAAACACACAGACACAACGTGTCCTTTCGAAGGATAAATCGCTCCTCTGCACGACATCATCCTTAAAGTACTCATACACACAGAAAGAGAGAGAGAGAGAGAGAGAGAGAGAGAGAGAGAGATCAAAATAAAGATGGTAAGAAAAATGCACAGTAATGTCCGGAGAGAGAAACATAAATAAATAGAGAGAAAAAGAGAGGGAGAGAGAATGTGAATAAAACAGAGATTAAAGAGAGAGAGAGAGAGAGAAAAGTAGTCGCATTCAACAGTTGATTCCTTGCTAAAGTAATCTAGAGCGCAACAGATAATCGGTGTTTGTATCTTTATGAATGTGATAGTAAATCACCACGATAAAGTCCATTGTGGTAAAACATATACAATTGTAGCTTGTAAACTTCTATTCACACTCCATCAAAAGTTCTCTCCAATCACTGCAGTGTTGTGGTGAGCATAATCGAATGAATGTGAAAGACCCATTTGTGTGTGTGGATTAGATGTTTTTACATAGAGTCATACAGTGTCTGTGTGTCGCTGCGGGTGAGTGAAAACCATCTACACGGGAAAATTGCTTTCTACTAAGTAGCTATTGAGGGAGGGATAAAAAAGATAGAGAGAGAGAGACATCTAACCCACTACACCCAACTACAATCGGAAATTTAATTGAATAGGAATATGACGTGTTTTAGGATTTTATGACAATTCACATTAGACCATTGAGGTATGGTAAAGAAAAATTCTTGACCAATACTTTGCTTTTATCATATATGATGATAGTATACTATGGCCACTGTACAAGTGGGTTTTTGAAGCTTTAACTCCTTCAATGCCAAACGTTGTTTCGCACAGTTGAAAAGTGCAGTTAAACCAGAAGTCAATTTCTTACAACAACAATAAGATAATCTAGTTTTAAACTCGTTTATTTTGCTTGCTTATATTAAAAAACTACTTTATTCTTATCAGATTATTGTATATATATCTGATAATATCAAGTTCTAAATATTCTGCTTTTCATGTAGCCTTGGATTTTTCGATTACGGTTTTCCCCAGCCCAAATTAGTAGTAGTGATAAAATCATCATAATCTATAGAGAAATGTGAAAGAAATTTGAATTATTATCTCAAAGATTAATCTCAATTAATCAAAAAAATATATTTTTCATTAATTAAATTTGTTTTCATTCTCTTCTTTTTTATTTTTATTTTTATGACTCTACTTGACCCATTGAGAGCAATAATACTCGAGTCAATCGGCGTGAGTTTTGGAGACTCAAATCAGTGTGATCACTTTCACTCTCGGGACTTTTTGTTTCTCCCCTCACTTTTTGTCCAAGAGTATACATTTTATACCTGTCTTAAACGCTGGGTCAAGTTTCAAGGGGAATTTTTTTCCTGTGTGTAACACCAACTGTATTAAGTGACACGTAATATACACACACACACTGATAAATACACATACACGACACGAAAAATGAGAGTAGGAGAGAGAGAGAGAGAGAGAGAGAGAGAGAGAAAGTGGGAGAGAGAGAGTGGGAAAAAGAGAAACAAACTGATATTGAATGACTGATATCGACGTGATCGAGGTGGCTCTCTCTCTCTCTCTCTCTCTCTCTGAGATTGGACTTCCTCGAAATCGTGGTCAGCATCAGTTCGACATGTGCACTGACCAAGTGAAAGTATAACAAGCCAGAGTGAGCTTGCCAGTGGCTCGATGCCAGGGTGAGATTAGCCTCAAAACGAACTTATATAACATGACACAAAGAGAGAGAGAGAGAGAGAGAGAGAGAGAGAGAGAGAGAGAGAGATGGCAGACGGCGATCTGGCACCGACCGACCGGTAAGTTTGTGTGTGCTAATGTGGAGCAACACATCTCCGGGAAGCTAAGAGATGACTGCTGCTGTGTGTGTGTGGAAAAAAGTAAAAAAACAGATCACGGGAAAAATACCCGACGGGAGCTTGGGAAACCTCGAACGGTGAATCTCGATGGTGACCGTTATATATTTTTTGAGGTGTGAAGCTCTCTCTCTCTCTCTCTCTCTCTCGCAATGAGACATCGTGACTATCACACTAGTCTCTCTCTCTCTCTCTCTCTCTCTCTCTCTCTCTCTCTCCCTCACACACTGTTTGTATGCTCCATGTAAAC
>WURS02371090.1:0-17433 GCA_011762765.2 Rhinocypha anisoptera
TAAAGGCACCTTGATACGGTTTGCCTATGAATCCCAGTAATTAGTCGATGCCTACCCCTTGGCTCAGTAATTCTCACCACTACCCCCCCCCCCCTCCCCTGAAGATAATTCAGCACAATTTATCTCCTTCGACTCACTCTTAGGCCACGGCGGACCCTCATCCCCACTCATCAATACACATCCATTCCTCATGTGATCACTTACATTCCTCCTGTTTGTGGATGCAAGTGGGTGAACAATGCACCACATTTCAATTAACTGACCTCTTAGGTAAAGGAATTTAACGGTAGCTCATGCCTCCTCGAGTTCCATCTGTAGTAGCTTAAATGTTTCCTCCCTCTCTGACAGCAATATATTTTCACCCTGGCCGCTCCACAATTACAGCACTTCCACCTTTCCTCGTGGGTGCACTCGGTGCAATTAAAATGGAACCAACATCCAAATTGGCAGCATTGTACATCTATCAAAAGCTCTATACTTTAAACTGACCACAGCACTGAACATCTTGGTATACCAACTTTCACTAATTTGCCACAGCAACAGCCACCCATGTCCACACTCAATGACGGAGAGGTTTGGGCTGATTTTTGCTTTATATTATTAACCTTACACTTAGGAAAGAAAGTGAACTTAAATGAAATTGCTTTGAAATAAAAATGACATGAAATACATTTTATTTGGAATCTGTTCTATCTCTAGCTCATCAAACCAAAATTGTTATTTAGAAAAAAAGTATTTTCAGTTAAAAATATGGATTGCACATTAATAACAAAACAAAACTAACATGGAAAATGTAATTAATAACAAAAAGTGCAACTGAAGTGAAATACTTATGAGAAAAAATAATCTGATAACAAGAACATTAACATATTCTCACTAAAAGTATTACAAATAATTTTTAATTAATGAAGAGTTTTCACTTCTATTGTCTGTCTGTTTCACTGTCTATTGAAATAAAAGTAGTAACAGCAGTAGGGTAGCATCGGCAGTAGCAACCACTTCTAGTAGTAATCAGGTCCTTACCTAAAATCTTGGAAGGCATATCGATCTGAGTAGTGATGAATTTAAAAGGAAAATTTAAGAGGAGAACTGGCAATTAATATCCACCTCCAACCACTTCACTATGATCACAGCAGAGAATTTATGACATTACACAGGCAGCTATCATGTTAATAATTACAATACGATTGACATTTTTTAAAACAAAAGTGGGAATTCTGGGGAAATTTACTGTGTACTAGGTGAAAGTTTCATTGAAAAATTTTCATTCTTCCAACTTATCTAGGATTTTCACACTTCATTTCCAAAGTTTTCAACAATCCTCTTATAAAAACACTGGATATTTAAAGGCTTTCTTGACCTCATCAATTGAAAGCAAATTTGAAACGACTAAGTAAAGGTGGTATCCAAGTGGTAATTAATAATGCTTAAACATAAAGAATTAGGCTTGACTGGCACTGGATAAGGGACTACTTCACTACCTAGTAGCGTTGAAAAGAGGTGCAGAGAGGAATGCTTTGCAGACCACATTTGGTTAGGATGGTACACTACATACATCATAATACTCACATGGCCAACATAGAAATTATCATTCAATGTTATACCAAATATCCTTTGAAAACTTAGAAGCTTAGCTGGTCCATTTTTTCCTTATTGTTCCCTAAAAGGTTTTTGGGGAACTTCAACGTTTCTTCCAAAAAATAAATGTGGGAAAAGGCTACATGCATTTCTTCAGTGTAATGGAAACCATTTTAGAGTAGTCTTACAACATAGAACAAATACTAGGATACACCATATGCAAAACCAACGTCTTATAAAAATGTGACCATTGCAACGCCTAAAAAAACTTGGAAAATACAGATTTAGAATAACGTAAACATTAAACAATGTTATATCCGAAACCAATAAACTTAATGTAAAAGCTCTAGGCTCATTGCCACTACCAAACAGTTGAACCTTAATATTCCCGAAATATTCAAATAACTACAAGTGCAGGTTCGGTTACTACAAATTATTACAGCTGTCGTGCTACTCACCTGCTTTGGTTTTATTGCCATTGAATGCAGAGAAACGGTTGAACTTATATATGTTAAATGATATAATTTAGCTGCAATGCTAAAGAATACTATCAAAGAAAACACTTCGGCAAGGAAATAAAATTCTTGGACCATCCAAAAGATGTTGCAAAGAATTCTAAAATAGCCAATTAGGAATATAAATAATTACCTATAACGTTACTTAGAAAAACCTGCGCCAAACAGCAGGTCACACAGCAGAGAAACATCATTCGGGGTTTCGTTGCTTGGCAAAACTAGCTGGAATGAACGACAAGATACTTTACTGTTGACAAACCAAATAAGAACATTTATAATGGTCCAACTACCTAATCATTAAAATTTTTGCCATAAGACCAATAAAACGGTTCCTGAGTACAATGGTGAAGATGTTTAACCTGTAACAACATTTTATCAGAGAAATACCTCGATAAAACTGGGGTCCACAACTCCTGTTAGAAATGTTTGTACCAAATGTTTTTCTTCAATTATATTTTTAAAGATACTGGGTAGAGAATGATCTTTTGAGATGTGCCCAGGATAGAAACTGCTGATTAAAATAAAAAAGGAAAAGGAGGTGATAGAACTGTTTCCTGACAAAAGACCAAGGAGAAGTCTCGTACAGTATAATAAGCCTTTTGGTCGCATTTCCTAATTAATCACATTTGTATAATTAGTAAAAGGCTTTTGTAATAAACGGTGCTGAATGGGACCTCATAAACTTCACACCCACTAAAAAATAAGTCCCTAGCCTACGTGAGAAGTGCTCAAGGCAAAAGATTGTTACAAAACAAATTGTTAACTCTTGCGTACATGGTACTCACTCTTTAAGAAAGTCACTCGTTCAGATAAAACTCCGATACTACTAAATTGGATTTTGAGTCCTTTTACGTCACATATAATCCGGTTACACTTATATGGTATCTTGGTATGGTCAAGTAATAAAGCTCCCACAAGTCCGAAATGGTAATACCGAAGTGAGTAAATGATTTCACAACAGTAGTTTTAGTACACAGAAACATGTTATATACATTGAAATATTGTCTAGCACTTTGCAGAAAACGGATCTGTATTACCATTTTCCAGAACAGAATCTTTGCTATTATATGACAAAATATTCTTAGAATAAATAATTAAGTCCACGAACCTTGTTAATCGCCAGTCTTCAGACTTTCATTTCCATGACTTAACACCACAGTAGACGACAAAATTAATACGACGCAAAAAAGTAATGGCAAACATAATATCAGTCGAAAAATTTACCTCACGGTATCACAATGAAATCTGCCACTGACGAAAGAGAGCAGCACGATTTGTTATTAGAAAATAATATATGAATAACGGAATATTTGTGCGGAATAGGGCGGGCGTATGCAAGTTATTTAAATTAATGTTGATTAGGCGTTAATTTTTGTGTGATTGGTTGCTTCATAATGATTTACTGGTCAGTATTACTTGTTTTCGATTTGAACTACTTTAGATCATGGGCTGGAATTGATTGATGCTTAGACTTTTCTCCTCCTGAAATGTCTTTGTTCCTTAGCTTTCTTCGCTCCTTTCTTTTGATCAGGTACTATCGGTGCTGTTAAATATCCTACATTATTTTTCCTGCAACGATAATTTCTTCAATTTAAAAAAACACTTCTTTACCTCAGATTTATTCTGGAATAATTGAAACTTCCTACAGGTCATTTTGATTTGCTCTTTCGTGGTCGACTTTGAATGGGTAATATCATTAAATGAAAGGTGTGGGTATGGTCAGGTGTGAGTATAATCTGCCAATGAAATGTTCAAAAAGAGAGACTTAAGTCCTACTAATTGTTAAGACTTCTGCAGTATGATAGAAGATATCCCTGAGTAGTAAAACTATAATCTATTTGTTTTATTATAATCTTTATTTATCTTCTGTAAGTATTACAGTACCAATTTCACTTATGCTTTTTGTTCTCTTATAATTCCTTCAGTGTATTTTTTAGGTGTTCTGCCTATCCTGCGAAGGCTACTTAAAAATCTGGCTGTTTTATGCTACACTTTATATATATTAAATTTTTAATTGAACGAAAATGGAATAACCAAATTCTGAGAACACAAATAGAATGGGTATAATTCAGAATTCCTACTACAAGAAAATTATTAGCACATACAACATAAGCAAGCTGTATTAATATTTTCCTTTTGAATTAAAATAGCATTTTTTTCAAAAAGTACTATTAGATTGGTTGATTGCTGCAGCTCTCCACCCTTTCCTATCCAGTGTAAACTCTCTCACCCCTTCGTAGTTTTTCTTTATAACGTATCTAATTATTTGCCTTATATATTTCTCCCTCTGCCCTCTGTGTGTGGGGTCTTCTATTATATTCTTTATGAATTTATTATGCCTCATTGTGAGTCCTATCCAGCCTGTTCTTTTTTTTCTTATCATACTCCAAATTGACTAATCTTCCTCTACTTCTATGTACACTTCCTTGTTCCTAACTCTATCCACCCACTTGATCTTCACCATCCTCCTCCAGCACCGTTTTGAAGGCTTCTCTTCTTCTCTGGTCTGTTTTTCGAATGATCCATGTCTCTGGACCATATAGTGCCACACTCCATAAGAGCATTTTCACACACTGCTTCTTTGTATGGAGTGATATCTTCCTTGAGCAAGGTAGTTGCCTCTTCACCATGAATGCCTTCCTAGCTTGAACTAATCTACGTATATTTGACATCTGTAGAACTTCTTCTGTCCCATGTCATCCTGCTTCCCAGGTAGGTGAACAATTCCATTGTTCTAATGTCTCTCCTTGTAGCTTAATGTCTACACTTGGCTTCTATCTTCCACATATTAGTATCTTATTCATCCTTCTATTTATTCTCACGTTATACTCATTCAGTACTTATTCGATTGTGTTCAAGGTAATCTCTTTTCATTTCTCTGCTATGACTACTATATTGTCCTCAAAATGTAGCATTGTATTTCTTCTCTGTCCAGTTTGATTTCTCTGATGCCCTTTTCTTCTATTTCCTTTATTGCCTCTTCCTAGTATATGTTGAACAGTCCCAGCAAGAGGTTACACGCTTGTCTATCTCCTATATTTATTTTAGCCTCTTATTTTCTTCCATTTGTCATTTGCAATGTCATGACTTGATTCTGGTAGAGCTGATGAGTCTCTGTCATTGAAATCGATGCCTCGTTTCTCCATCAACTTGAACATCTTTTTCCATTCCACATCATCAAATGCCTTTCCAAGTCCACAAATTCTACCTTTTTATAATGATTTGTTTACATGTATCATTGAAAGGCCAATACAATAAATCCCACATATAGAGTAAGCAATGCCTCAGTCTCAGAGATGTGGCCAAGGGGGAATAGTTGATTTTTCACCCTTAATGTATGTATGTCTTGTAACATGGGTAAGAAGGTGATTAACTTACTCTGATTATACTGTTATTAGTAATGTCAAAAAACATTATATTGACTGACTGGTGATAATATATATATAAATAGAAACTCAGTTTTCATTATACTCATGCCCAGTGATACAAGACAGCAGATATAATTACAAAAAAGATGTAAATAATGGAAAATTATATTGGTATATATAGAATTTTTAAAAATCTTATCTTAACCCTTAGGCTGTGGAATATGTGTATATATACATATGACAGCTACCTTTGTGCCCCTCCAAATTTTATAGCCCAACTTCTCTAAAGAAGTTACACTTTCTTTTTGTTCTGGAATAGAGCACTGCTTTCCAGTGCCATTTATGACCCTTGTCATTTCACTCAGTTGTCTCCAAGTTTCGGCAAAGTGCAGGTTATAAATCAAAGTGTTTACGTACTGTTTGGTATCTGATTAATCAGAAAGAATTATACAGGAAAGTAAGTATGGAGTGCATATTAGGATATATTTCTGCATGAAATATTTTAACTATGGTTCATCAATCTCCACTGCCCCACTCGGAGTGAAATGGATGACGTGGATTATAAGGGTCATCCCAGGGCTGCTACCTGCTAAAACTTTCCTGGCACTAGAAGGGAAGAATGGCACTACTACCTTTCTCTCACACACAGCTGTCATGAAGGAACGGGGCTGCTGCAGCTGAGGGGTTAAATTCTTAATGGCTTTTAGGGAAAGGGTTTCAGATTACTTCAGGCAGTGAGGTCCACTCAATGACTGTCCTTGAAATAGGAAAATTAACCTTTATCACTCCTCTTCTTCATTACCCTTACTTTAAAATTTGTTAATTTTTACCTAAACTGTTTGGCTTTTGTTGTGTTATACACATTTCCTCCCATCCTTTTGCTTTGGTATCTACCTTGTACATGCTACCCAACCTATTTTTCTTCTTGTCTTCAAACTTACCCAGCCATTTCTGTCACCTTGTCTGATTTCTTGTGCTTACCAAACACAAGTCAATCTTATTCCCTCTAGTATGAGGGATCCTCTCTTGAGGATCCCTCATACTAGAGGCAAATTCCAGTATTGTTCGAACTAATGTTTTGTATGCCAACTGTGGTGCCTATATTGGCGCAATTGTTGAGTAGCTGCCCACGATGCCAATATAGCCACGCTGACTGACTGAAACTGCCTATATTGTAAAGGACACCCCGGCCTGCGTATGTCAGACCCACCCACCACCAACAAGGCTGCCTAAATTTCCTGAGTGACAATCCATAGAGCCTGCAGCGGCACTACTGCCAGCTGTCCCACAACCAAGGCACCCACTTGATAATGGTGTAGTGCACCAAAACATGTAGGAATAAAGTAGAAGTTTTTAAAGTGGAAATTGCAAATTTTTTAACCTATTTCTTAGATTACGGCACCCTCTGTTGGCACCAGGTGTGAGGGTAGGAGAGAGGACCACTTGATCTGAGAGACGTGTCCCCACCTCAACGGCTACCTCCTCTAAACCCATAACCAACAAATGTTCCCATATCTCTTTTTCCATTTTTTTACTTAGGTTAAGTATTGCTGAGAGGGATGATGAGATGCCCATCTCAGTTCATTTGTTAAGAAGCTACCTGGGTCACAGACAGATGGTGATGGCAGCAACTCAAGAGAGAGCTAAAGAATTACTCGTATCTGCCAACCTCCTCCTAGTGACAGCAATGCACCAACCATCTGGTCAATTCACTGCCTTTGCCGTGTACTCACTCAACATAAGTTTAATAAACCATTTTTATATTTATAATTGGTATTATTACTATAACAATACTGAATGCCACCATAACAGCCCTACCAACTCTTTGACATGTTCAGGTGTCCTGCTTAGGCTCTGCCCCATTTTTTCATAGCAATCACTTTTTCTTAAATTGTATGTATAAGAGAGAAAAATATAAATAAAACATTTTACTTACCTTGAAATGTTGGGAGTGTAAATAAAAAAAAGAACTTCAACAAATTGAAATTATTATATATTTATTTGTGTGAAAACAAAAAAATTCTTTTAAAAAATGGGTGACATTTTTCACATATACATATCTACCATGTAAAGGAGGCTGGTACTAAAAGGTTATGGAATGATTTAGTGTTATTTTTTCCTTATTTCATTTTGTAGGTTTTTATACAATAACCAGCGTATTCAACCCAAAGGTTGGTATGTTAAGTGAGGGTAGAACCCACCTAGCACTAAGCCCACAGTGTGTGGAAATTCACACATCCAGGTAGAAGGACCTGTGCCGCCTGTGATTTCCTATGAAAATGTGGTAGCCGAAAAATCACTTAGATTGGTTTTAGATGGAGGTGTCCGGAGTCGTCACCGGGTCCCCCGGTCAGTACTCTACCCACTGGGCTACCACGACCTCCCTTATGCAATAACCATGTGGGTTATTCAAATATACTCTTCTTCTCAATGGTAATCCTCAAAATATTGTTCACATGGCCTGCAAAATAAGGTACTAGCCAAAATGGTTCAGCCCCTGTGCCTTTGAATGTTGTCACCCCACGTGAATTAATAAATTACACCTAGTCCAAAAACTGCATCAGTCTCATCTTTGGAAGATGTGAATGCAATAAAAAAGACTAGAAAAGTGAGTATACATATTTTAGTTATTTCAATTTTTGTGAAGTCTTAAATGCTCTAGGGCAGGGATGATGAACCTATTGATGACCATATTTTATAAAACAAATGATGTGATGGTTTCCAAAACAATTAAGAAGTATACTATTGTCTTGAGTGCCAACTCATCGTGCGAGATGGAGATACTGATACTTGTTATGACTATAAGAGGCATATGATGAGGTCCTCCAGGAAAATGAAAAATCTTCCAGTTCGGGTAGGTTTTTGATGAACTCCAGGTCAGAACTACCTGTCTTCACCTTAACTTAATCCCTCTTCAAATTTGCATACTTCCCACCACCTATTATTCTATCTAAAATACATATTCTCTCCCTCATTGCAGTCTCCAATGCCCCTTGAGCCTAAATATATTTCCTAATAGTTTACCTCCTATTATGAGTCCTCTCATCCATCTCTTTTAATGGCTGTTCAGACCAGTTGTACCATGTCTTCCTCCTCACAGACATCATGATCAAATGAAGGAGACCCAGCCAGTTGGGATGGTTCTCAGACGTCTTAATTGATCATTGTATTATGCTTACAGTCTTCAACAAACCATTAGCCTCGTGAGTACCCCTTCAATCCATGTTTCCTGCCTTCTATGGATTTCACGTTACAATTGCCTCTCCTACCCCGACATTTTTAGCACTTCTTTATTAGTTTCCTCCCCTGTCAACCTCAAATTCCCCATCATTCGTCAAATCCACACCTCAAAAGGCTCCAATCTATGCTCACCATCCTTCCTCATGAATCAGGTTTCCAGATACTTTAGTTATTCAAACAGCGACATGATTCAGCCAATATATACATTTGTGTGTAACAATTTTGACGATTTCGGTTGTTTTACCTATTTCTCCAAGGTAGTTACTTCCATTATTGCGTACAAGGCTTTAGAATTCAAATTCTTAGATATGGTGCGGTTCAGTGCGGTTGATGTTATTTTTAGTATTTCTGCACCAAATATTTTTCCTTCGTAACAGCCGCATTCATATATATCGAAATTTAATTTGTCGCCATTCAACACGGTCCGTGTGTTTCAAGTCCCTGAGGCGCCCGGTGTATTTATTTATGACGTAGATAAACGACAGCTCATTTGTTTAAATTGGGAAGCTGAAAATCAGTTACTAGGACGTAAAAAGGCTTATTTTCAGGTGTTTTCAGGTTTTACAGGATGGATAGCGAAACTGTATCACAATCTCCTTTTAAAGTGGATTTATTCGATAAAGCAATTGTCGAAGTTCAGAATGAGAGTGAAGCTCAGGTAATCACACAAAGTATCATTCGAAAGTTAAGTTGTACATTCGGAACTACATACATGTTATATTTTATAGCGTATATTGCTAAGAGAACTTAAAGACCGTCATCTGAAGCTGAAAGAAGACCTACAGAAGAAAAGAGCGGCCCTGCAGAGATGTAAAGATAAGAAAATGCAACTTACAGGTAAGCAATTAAGCCAAATATATTTGGAAAATTAACTTATTTTTACAAATTGAAAGCACTCCGGAGAAAACAACAATTAATTTAACCTATCATAAAACCTCGAAGTTATTACTGAAGAATCGTTCATAATTAGGAGTTATTTCGGTTTTGAAAGCTTGAAACTCAAGAATTTGGTGATGAATGAGTAATTATATGCCGTAAACCTTCTGCACAGAAAATAGTTCCTTTGGTATCTAATATTTTTTTGATGCACACATGTTCAATTATACTGCTTTATTTCAGTCTCTATAATATAATAATAATAATAAGTATATTTCATTTTTTAATTTCCATATTTCCTCCGTTTTTTTAGATAAAAGTCTTGGGTAACTGTTTCCAGTGAAATTCAGGCCATATTTTCCATGCATTTTTACTACTTTGATTCTAGGAATATATTTTTGAAGTTTGGTCACTCTTTTAAGGATAAACAAAAGTAAAAATACTGCTAAAAACATCACTAACTTAGTGGCTTGTGCTCTCTCTATGTGTGAGTTTTGTTAGGGGTCTCAGCAATGAGAGATCTCTTTTTGTGAAGTGGAGATATGCACTGTTCACTGATAATAAAAATAATAAATGGATAGAACTCTAGGGATCATCAATGATCACTGGATTATTTTTGGAGGTGAAATTATGTTGATCCAAGAGAATTTATGATTCTGCTAACATTGTTGTTCATCCACCAGGAAGGATTTCAGCCAATCTAGAGGTTTCCCTAATATTTTAACCTTTAAGTTTTTCAGTTAGTAAAGTATGATATATTCTGTCAAAGGTCCCTTTCAAGTCAAAATATCCTGATGGTTGGGAGGCCTTTATCTAGTGCCAATTATTCATTTGCTGAAAACAGGCAGACAGTGGGCCATACGGAACCAATATTGGGAATTATTTAAGTACAACTGATTTTCGAATTATTTCATTATCCCTTTATAAAAGACTTTTAAAAACTTGAAAAGGCTGAGAGCATGAAGATTAGGCAATAATCATTTCCATTGAAGGAATCAAGTCTCTCCTGTACTGAGATTACAAGAGTCAGTTTGAGAATATTTGGGAAGTATCCTTCCATGTAACCATGAGGAACCTCAAGAGACTGATATCCCAATACCTTTGATAATGTGACACTTGGATCTCATTTAATAAATAATATTGGAGATGTGAACACTACAAGTAAAATCGGTAGAAGTTAAGATGGGTAACCAAGGGATTTGATAAATTCTATTTGGGTAATTGATTTCCTATCTAGAGCAGCAAAAATGAGGAGCAAAGTCCTTTTTCCTCAGAGGCTGCAAATTCCCTGCTCTCTTAATTTATTAAATTAAAGCATATGCACATTTTAGGAACCATTAATGATTATCAGTGGTTCCTAAAACGTTCCTAAATAAGCTGGAGCTATAAAAATTGGGTGAATACAGATGGGTTTAGTTTTTTGTCTTGCAGGGCCTCTGGTTGGCTTCAGTTCATGACTATGTGCAATATTGGTGACAGTGAACGAAAAATTTATTGTTGAATAAGTTAAAGACACTTTTTAAGCAAGATGATGAAAGCGAAATGAAACACAGCTTATTCAACATAAAAAAACTTTACTCCACAACCATGGTTTCACTGTAAATCAGCATCATAAGGTGTTTCATTTCACATTCATCATGAAAGAATTCCACAGAGTGAAGCCTGAAATCATATTTTCTTCAAGTAGGATCATTAAATAACATAGCATTAATTAAATTGTATTAATATCTTTGAGTTTATTAAACCACTCATGTTTTAGTTGAAATTATCTAGGACATTAATTTGTGAAATTGATTCATGTTAATAACTTTTTATTCTTTTAAATTTTAATTACTGCCGACTTCAGTTGTGTATCTCATATAAATTATGTTTCTGAGCCACGTTGAAAATATTTTTCTTATTTATTTTATTTACTTGACATACAAACTAAGAAACTTCATTATTTTATGGACTTTTAAACAATACATTATATAGGATGAACAAATACATTTTTAGACTTTAGTTGGGAAGTTAATGAAAGGAAAATAAATATCTTTTATTGTATTAAATATTGAAAGGTATGATGGTGAGTTTTCATGTAAGCTGTAAGAATTGCGAGATTAGTAGTATAATGTTTAATTTAGACTAAAATAATTCCATTAAATACTTGTGCTTTAATTGTAAATTCCTAAAACAACTTATGCAAGCACTTTTAAAATAATTTGCAGAAGACTTGAAGTTGGAAGAATTCCGTATCAAGGGTATAGAAGAAAAATACGAGGCAGAACTAGTGGTAACAGAAGAAGTTAGAAAAGAAGTAAAGCATGTACAAGATCTTCTCCAAGCAGAAAAGGATAGCCAAATTGAGAGTTTGTAAGTTAGAACTTTGTTAGTTTCTCTTATTTAGTTTTAGAAAATGTTCTAAGGGCAAACATGTGATTCAGTGTGAAACAGTTGATTATAATTGCTTTAATTCATGTGCAGTATTTTTAAAACCTTATGGTTTGAAGTATAGATCCAATGAAGCCTCTTATAACTTGTAAATTATATAACATTATCTATGAGAAACCTACATTATAGTATATTAGTTATATATCACATGTAAGAGAGTTTGAGTAGGAAGGAGGATGATCAACACAGAACAAGTTAGTAATTTACAGTAAAAACTCTGAATAACAAAATCCAAGTGACCAAAAGTTTGCCACTTCATTATTGGGGAGTATCAAATGTTGTATCACTCAAGGGGCAAAAGCAAAAACGTCTGCAACAGTTACTAGCAACTTGGCTGCAGAATATGTAAATCTACCTTTTGTCGGGCAAGTGTGGAGAATATGTATTTTTACATATGACCACCTCCTTCCTATCCTCTCTAGTCCCTCCTAATTTTATGCCCTGACTTTTTATAAGGAAGGTTTTAACAGTCTCACTTTCTTATTGTTCCAGAATAGGACCCCATTTTAAAAGTATTTATTTAATTTTTGGTAAAGTTATTCATAATTATCAAGGAAGGTAAATATGGAGTGCATATTTGGATATATTTCTTTATGAAATATTTTAACTCTGCTCAATTGAATCTCCATTGCCCCACTCAGAGGAAAAAGGTTGATGTGGATTATAAGGGTCGTCCCAGATTACAAGGGTCCTCTGTACTGCATCGCTGGTCATAAGGACCTGCCGTAAGCCATAGGGGGGTGTCATAAAGCCCCATTTACATAATGCAAGTACTTGAGCAAGCCCAATGAACATGAAATCCTGAATATGAATGTGACTATTTTTTGAATCCATAAAGAAAGCACGTTTAGATGATGTATCTGTTAGTACAAGTTTTCTTGCTATTTCTCAGCAGAATAGTGATGCATTGCACAATTGTTATTTTATCAGCAAAAAGATATAAAGTGGAAGATTATTTACAATAAATGACCAGTGCTGTGGATTTTAGGAGTGCTATGATTAAATAGGAGTGCCCAAGTAGAAATGCAATGGAAACAGTGGGACCAAATCCTAAAAAGTTGGTCAAAATTTCCAAAAATGAAATGTTAAATTTAGGTTTTTTGTATTTGATATTTGTAATTCATATATTTACACTGATATTTGAGCCACCAATAAATGCTTTTGTCAGGTAAGTAAGTGCATAACTCCATGCATATAAGTGTCAAAGTGACAAATGCAGTATCTCAGTGCCTAGGCCAAAAGCTATGAGGAATAAGTTCCAATTCAAAATAACTTCCTGGTTCTCTGATTAAGCTGATTTTAATTTACTAAATTTATTACTGCGTGTCTGGAAAGTAAGTTAATTTCAGAATGTTGATTTGAAAATTCATTCAAAATATTTTTTAAATTAAAATGCATTTTTCATTATGTTCATGGAAATTTAGTAAACAATGTATAAAAAGTTATATTGTATGGAATTGTGTGGAAAAGTTCATAACAATATGTAGAAGAATATTTTGCAAGATTCAATAAAGAAATGCACTATTTGCACAAAATACATATATAAACAAAATAAGCATGACATGCTGTTTCTATACCAAAACGTAGAGCAAAAAGGCCAACTAAAAGTAATTTCCTGAATCTCTGAGAGGAATTATTTTAATTTTGTAAAATGGATTCCTCTAGGTAGAGAAAAGGCAGAAGTCCAGGAGGAACAGTGATCGAAATTAAAGACATATGTTAAAATATAACTACAATCTGTCTCCACAACAAAGCAAGAATGTTTCAGCTGTTTCACGAAACCACTGACGGTGGTCTTTGCAGTAGGCTTCTTGTGAAAATTGTGAGAAGGCTTTCACTAAATTAGAATGGGCTATTTTCCGTGAAGTGTGAAACCATTTGTGCAAGTTATCATGTTTACATGATGAATTTTGGGATGCGTAAGTGTTCATGCATCAACCCATGCAAGCACTACCATTTAGCATCCAAGTACCAATTATACCACTTAAAGATCAATGAAGAATTTTGGTATAATTGAGGAAGGGACTGCCTAAGACTTAATCAGCTCAAGAAATGAGATTGGGTGAGATGAAAAGGATTTGGATATTTTTCACATTCAGAGAGTTGTGCAATTAGGAATTCTCCCATCCCATTTGGATGTTGATTTGGCCTACTACAAATGTTTGAGATGGCTAAGAGAGACAAAGGAAACTTAGAATCAGAGTTGGTAACAAATGGTAAGAAAAAGACTCACTGCTGACCAGCCTTGAATGGATAGCAAGAGTACTAGTTTGTTTGTACATAACCTTTAAAAGTGTGGTAAATTAATTTGTAGGGAATGGCAACCAAATATGTATTAATAAAAAATTGCACCATTCAGTGTTTTAGAGTATAGTATTTTATGCATAATAATTTCATGTATTATCTATTAACAGGAAGGCTTACGAAGAGAAAATGGCAGAACTGGCTCAATGTTTTAGGGAAGGACCACAACATTATGTGAGATATTTTACGTAATATCGATTTGATGTTTCCCTTCAGTTGCCAGATTTACAAGAATTTTTTTTCACAGTTTTTATCTGCCTCAATTTTTAATGTGTTTCCCTCTCTGACACCTATGAATGTTCTATGGAGTACCATTTCAGCATGACATTGAGGTATTCCCTGAAGTGAGAGATATTAATCCTTGGCAAAGCTCTGAAACAATGGGGAGAGTAGTAGTAGACTCGGGTACAAGTTGCAGGCTTTGAATGTTAATTAGTACATTTCCATGGGGAGAAATTAATTTTTTAATCCAGAGGAGTATTCTTAGATATATAAATTTAGTATTGTGCCATTTTGTCTTAGCCCTAATAAATAAATATGAATACTCCAAGAAAGGGCATTCATTTGAGAAGTATTCTCTTAATAGCTGGTAAAATATTCTGCTTTTCTGTTTGTCCTAAATGCCATTTAGGCCACACACCACCCTCTCATTATGTACTATATTGCTGATTCTTTTCATTTCTTTTTTGTCAATGAATGTTGTGCAAGAGTTATGACCTCATTTCATTTTTTGTATCTATGACAGAGTCGTAAGAGTATGATTCAGAATTTGAAAAAATTGGAAAATTTATCTGCTGGCTTGAAGAAAGAAATCTCTGATAATCAATTGAAGATTAATCAAAGTGTAGAAATCTTCAGAAAGGTTGCTAAGGAAGGTTTAAAATTCAATGGAAGTGCTTCTTTGTTAAAGTAAGTATTTTGGTTACATATTATTTTAAATAAAATATCAGTAGATTATTAAAAACCAACCTTCGGGTTGATCACTGTGGTTACTATTAAAAATTGATATACCATTCTTATATTATTGGATATTTTCTAATCCATTGGAAATCTTGGGGACAAGATGCTGGTCTTTGATCCGAATACATATCTTATTAACAGCAGCTTCATTTCTGTTCCAGTAAAACCTTAATCGAAGCTAATATTTCCTGACATTTAAAAAAACTAGCTAAATGTAGTCGATATTTTGAAAGCTCTTCATCAGCTTGAAGGTTGTGGTGTTTTTGAATAAGAGTAAGGGAGAATTAACCGTAATTCATCTAAGTTTACGTTATAAAAGAAAAAAATTCAACCTCAAGGTATAAAAATGTCAACAAAGACTTTATTTTATAGAAGAACCCATTAAGTATACCACACATCCATTTGCCGGTAAAGCGAGATCTTTTACAACTCATTAAAATTTTGTGTTATTTCAGTTCTTATTTTTTTGTAATAGTTTTGAGTGTTCTATTTTTTGAATTGGGAATTAGATATAATGATCTATTTCAGAAATGATTATGTTAATGTACATCTCTTATCTCTTTCCTCTAACCTGTGTGACTATCATGGGTGATTTTGCCTAATCAGTTAGATGTTCATGTTTTTCTTGCAGAAGCACGTTGAGGTACAGAAAAAGGAAGAAAAAATTCTTCATAATATATAGCAAACTAGTCAATTAATATGTAATAGGAGAATAAAATCTTTTAATCCGATTGTGGAGGAAACATTAGGGCAAGAAGAAAAGTTCTTGGCATATTAGTGAATCACTGTATTTTTTAATTAAATATGTTTATTTTTCTACACAGGTCCTTTTAGTATAATCCACTTTGTCCAATGTTTCTTGAATAAATTGATTCAACCCCTGAAGAGCAATACTGGAAGGCTGGAAAAATAACCCAGTTGTAGTTGCTATCACCGTTTCATTTGACTGAAAACATTTATTACCTTTGAACTCTATTCAAAGTGAACTGAATGAACTATTCTGAACAGAATGAACTACATATTCTCTTTAGGAATAGGTGGAAATCAGAGGTAGCTCAGTTTTGTGACTAGTGAAAATATTCCAACAAGTCCTTCTACAAAGCCCCCAGTTTTCCCATTGCCAAAGTACTTTAGTGAGTAGATGCATTGCCGTCATGAAAGATTATGTTTTTCCCTTGTTAACCAGGCCTCCTCGCATGAATTTTTCATCGATTTAAGCTGAGAACTTTTCACCTTTCCCTTATTCATTTGGGTAAAAGTTTTATCTAATATTAAGCCAGCAGTTAAATATTTTTATCAACTTTTAATTTCTGTAGTTTGTGGCATAGTTCAGTATAGTTATAGTCCAGGTAAAAATAGGGTGTAAGCCCTGAATTATTTGGAACAACACCGATTTTGATGAAAATTTGGGATTAGGCCTGTCTTACTCCCCTCAAAAGTTATATGCTCCCAATGTGTGTTTTTTGTTTTTTGGGGGTGAAAACTACCCCTTTTAATAAAAAATTAAAAAACCGCTGATTTAAGCCTTTTTTCTGATTAATATCATGTTTAAACATATAAAATAATATTCTTTAAGGTTCAGTAAATATAATAATGACGTATTGCAATGTTTCATCCCTTAAAAACCACCCCCTTATGATGAAATTCACACTTTGTGCTCAACAGTCCCTGCTATTACTTTCCAACAATCCCTGCTCTTCCCCTTCAACAAACAGCAATCAATTACTTTTCAATGATCAATTATCCCAAATTCAACTCCGCATTAACAACAATGAAACAAATGGCCAGCTTGACTCTGCAGAACACACTACTTTCCGGTGCTCTATGCTATGCTTACAGTAGGTTATTTCTCGATAACTTTTTTAATTTTACAGATATCTAATCTTACAAAAGCTCATTTTACAGAAAATTTCAACAGCTTTAAGGTCTGTAAATTGCAAATTTTTTTTGAATTTTTAGTATTTGAGTTTTTTTGAGGTTAAGTGGCTTTGGGAAGGTACATTTTGCACTCAAATACGAAATTCAAATGGTTCTATCTCAATTAATTATCAACTTAAAAAAATAAAAAAAGGAAAATTCTTCTCAGAAATAAAACTACATTTTTGTATGCTAATATTTTTTTCGTATCTATTTTAGTTTTTGAATTATTTTGAAAAAATGAA
>WURS02371200.1:2500-17428 GCA_011762765.2 Rhinocypha anisoptera
GCAAAAGGTGCCTAGGTAGAACTCCAATTGGCCTAGATGGTGACAGTTGCCCGTCAGGCTTCATTAAGCTTGGTTCTCGGATTTTTTTCGGGGTTGGTTTTTCATCAACCTCCACTCTCCAAAAAAAAAACCAACCCAACACTCGATCAGATAGTGATCATATCATCATCATGTCATCTTCATCGAACAAGGTCCCTCGAATCGAGTTAACCCGTGAGCGATCCTCCACACTCGAGTCGATCCAATCGTTAACCCGTGCCATTCGGGAATCGTTGCGCATCCACAATGTTCGCCGGGAGAAGCGTCGGGCGAAGAAGAAACGTCAGCACAATGCCAACTTTCTCGATGTCAACGATTCGTCTCGTAGATTGCGTTCCAAGTCGATGGATGAGAACACGGTCGAGAAGGAGGGTGATAGCTACAACGAGATAAGCGATGTAAGAGCATGGTTTGAATTTTGCATTTCATAAGTTAATGTTGGGCTCCTAAAAAAATCAAAACAAAAATTGAATTGAAAAAACGGCACTTTAGGATCAATTTTAAAGTCGTTTTCGTAGATAAGTGCAGTTTTTACGCCGTTTAGGTTTTTCTGGAATCCCTAGTTAATGTAAGGCTTTTGCTTAATCCAACTACCGAAAAAAACTGCACTTATCTGGGAAAGTAACATCATAATTAGTCTTAAAGTGTTGTTTTTCTTTCAAATAGATTAAGCTTAAAGTCCTATGTTAAACTGTTTCTCATAATTTAACCCGTTTTTTTTGTTTGGAAACTTTCAGAGTTGCGAATAAAACAAAAATGAGCATTTCACAAAGAACGTGACTAATGTATTTTACTGGTAGACTTGACTTAGATCTGCCTAACCATATTTTTTTGTGCTAGAAATAGCTAAATTATAAAGTAGTTTGTGAATTTCTCATATATTTTTTTATTCGAACTCTTCATACACTGGTTTGTGTTGCGGCTACTTTCAAGAACTTCAACAACACAAATCTGTATAAGAAAGTTATGAGAAGAAACTAAAAATTTTGGTTGAGTTTAGTAGATATTTTAACTACACTGTTAAAAGCTTATAAGAGTTAATTTTCTCAAATGTCTGCTTATAAACATACATTGTTTAACCAGACAGTATTTTTAACAGTGTAAGATTCTCAGCTTATTCCAACTTCTGAAAAAACTCCACTTATCTCCAAAAGTAACTTTATAATTGGTTCTAAAGTGTTGTTTTTCTTACAATTCGATTTCGATTCGAATTCGATTAAGCTGAGATCTTTATTTTAACAAACTCCGTTTTGAAACTCACCCACAGATTGGCATCAGCAGTGTGGTGGCCAGTGATTTTGGACCCACAATCGACACACACGCACTGGTCGAAAACTTGAAGCGTCAAAACATGGAAACCATGTCACCACGCGAGTCCGACGAGGTATTCACCGACTGTCCAGCAGACGAAAGTCAAGCAACCAAAGAGTTGGAGATTCTGGCCACTCGAGAACGTCGACTCTCCAAATCGGTAGACGAAGCCGAGATGAATCAACTACGCAAAGGCACCACCCCTTTGGAACGCAAATCAGTCCACCCACCCAAACCACTGCAGATGTCACTGGATCTGGAGACACCGGAGAAGAGTTGCGGTGGAAAGGGGGCGGGGCCGGCACGTCAATCCTCGGTGCCAAGTGGATCCACTCGGCGCCCGTCGAAGGATGACTCCGATGTGCCCAAGGTGGATGCCAATGTTCTTCGTAAACGATTCGCTCGACTCATCGATACACTTCGTTCGCACAAGTTTTCACTCTCCTCGCTTGAAGAGAACAACAACAATAATAACAACAACAATTCGGACAGCAAAAAAGAAACCCGACTTTCCAGTTAAATGGGAGACTCTCTCTCTCTCTCCCCCTTCCTCTTTCTCTCTCTCTCTCTCTCCCTCCCTCTTTCTTTCTCTCTCTCTCTCTCTCTCTCTCTCTCTCTCTCTCTCTATTTGTCTGTCTGTCTCTGTCTCTCTGTTTTTCTCTCTTTCCCTCTCTGTTTCTCTCTCTCTCTCTCTCTCTATTTGTTTGTCTGTCTCTGTCTCTCTCTTTCTCTGTCTCTGTCTCTCTCTCTGTCTCACTCTCTCTCGCTCTCTGTTTTTTCTCTCTCTCTCTCTCTCTTTGTGTCTCTCTCTCTATTTGTCTGTCTGTCTGTCTGTCTGTCTCTCTCTCTTTCTCTCTCTTTCTTTATCTCTCTCTCTCTCTCTCTCTCTCTCTCTCTCTCTCTCTCTCTCCCCCTAAGCTTTTAATTAAGGATTGCACGAAAAGCCAACCTTTTGTATTTACATAGAAAAATCCCGGAAAGTTTTTTTTGTTGCTAAAAAGCACCATCAAAGTTCCTTTTTTTCTAGAAACTTTCTTTCAAGATTTGTTTTTTTTCCTGTTAGCCTTTAAAGTCAAACAACTGTTTTCTAATTTAAGAATTACAAGAAAAATTAACTCCAAATATTGATATCAAAGAGTTCTGGAAAGTTTCTTCTTTGTTAATAAAAAAAATTGCCCTATTAAAGTAAAGTTTTTTTGAAAACTTTCTGGAAAAGTTGGTTTTTCTTGTGATGTCAACTTAATAATTATCGTGTCTCGTAGGACAAGTCACTATATAACTCTCTCTCTCTCTCTCTCTCTCTCTCTCTCTCTCTCTCTCAACAAGTAGTTTTAAAATGTAAAATGTCAACAACATTTGTTTTATTTAATCATATATTTTATATTGAAATCAAATTTTCTTCTTTGTTGATGTTATTTTATTGTTTATTGATAATAAATAAAATAAATAAAAATAAATAAATAAAAATAAAATATATTGAGAATAATACAAAAAACAATAATAATAATAATAATAATAATTGAAATAATCATCATTAAATTCAGAGAAAAAAAAGATCGTTGAATCCAAAATAATAATAATAAGAAGAAATGTAATAAACATAACATAGGTATTAAAATGTTTCAGAAAATAAAAAATAACATTGAAGAAAGATATTATTATTATTATTATTTTGATATATTTATGATAATGAATTTGTTTTTTTTCAGCAATTAGTTTTAGATGATATAGATTCAAAAAAGATTGTTGTCATCATTGTTTCTGGTCTCGTTGCTTGAACTGTTGCACAACTCGCATATCTGTCTTGAATTAAATCTCCTCGCTCTTCCACCGGCGAGTCTTGAATTTTAACCGAGATTTGCTTTGTTGCGGCATTCGATCTTGGAGAAGGAACACTTCTCGGACCTTCTTTGATGCTTTCCAATTTGCTAACTGCGATAAGCCACCGAAGCTGTTTGTCATCCGACTCTGAACGGTTCATACTCCTTGCCCAGACTTCTCCGCGATGATCAGACTTGTCAGCCTCTTTCGACATGCTGCAACAGTCACCAATCGTCGAGTCAGTGGCAATCTTCGAGTCGCAGTCTTGGGATTCGTCACAATGTTCCATCGCAGTGCAGCCATGCTCTCGCCGAGGGTACTCGCGAGTGAGGTCTTGCATCTGCAGATTTGAATTCCATCTTCGAAGAGTCGAAGTTGAATCAACAAGATTCAGTGAAGAAGTAGCGTTCGAAAGGAGTTCACCCTTAGCCTTGACCGCTTGTCGATCAGTCCGAGCCACGCCCGTCGCCCAATTGCGCCGTTCACGGTACTTGACAACGGGTACGCTTGAGGTCTTGATCACAATTGGTGCTCTTGGCGAGAACATCAATTCATCCTCCTTCTTCCCCAGCTTGTTGTAGATGTTAATCAATCGGCGCTCAAGATCCAATCTTAAGGAACCGATTGGCACGGACAGGATTACATCCTCCACGTCTCTCAGGAGTCTCTTGGCATCTCTTACCGCCAGGATCGATTTGAACTCAGTGCTCTCCACTTTGCTGAGATGGATGCCAACTAATGTTTATTTATCAAAATATCAATCAAATTTTTTTAATAAGCTAAGTTAGGTAATTGTGTGACAAAATGTGAAGGAGGTAAGGTTTGATTATTAGATGTTTAAAAATGTAGAATGTTAAGTTAAGTTATTGGGAAATAGAAAGTGAGAAAGGTTAGATAATGTAATTGAAGAATAAAAAGTGAAAGAAATTATGTTATTGGCAGAGAGAAAAAGAGAGAGAGAGAGACAGGTTAGGTAATGTTATTGCGGAATAAAAAAAATTGTCAAAAATTGTTACTCTAAGTATATTTGTTCAATTCCAAATATGAGGTGCAAAATTGTTTAATTATCAGATAGAAATTTTTCATATTGAAGGAATAAAAATTTATTTTGAAAAATAAATAGAGTGACTGGTCTCCCGAGACCAAGTCTCTCTAATAAAACTTTATTTTATTTCATAATTGACAATTGATAACATTTATCATGAAAACATATGAGACCAGTGTTTAACGTGTTGCGCAATTGTTAAGTCTCATTAAAATAATATAAAAGCGAGAAAAAGAAAAATTGCTAAAAATTAAAAAATATTACCCAATTCCAAATAAGATTAAAATAGCAAATACCAATATTAAATAAACAATGGAAAGACAAGTAAAGTTCCAATATTAATAATTTTCTTTGTATAGCTGGGTAATCAAATTTGGTCATTTGCTTATCTTTTAAGTACTTTATCTATTTTTTATTATACTTATATTTTCCCCATTAACTCTCTCTCTCTCTCTCTCTCTCTCTCTCTCTCTCTCAGACTACAAAAGTGTCATATCTGGATTGAATCTACGTTGCATTGTTCTTTTTTGATGTAGTTGAAACCCCTTGTGTATTGAGTAACCCGTTTCGCATCTTTGACATTTTCACTCTCACATTTATTAACCCTTTCTCAAGCCTTCTCTCACCCTCACCCGACCGCATCCATAGTTTGTCCAAGTGTGTCATATTCCATTTATTGGTTTTGCATGCAAATGAGTCTCACCGGGCATACGCGCAATGTCTAAATTGCCCATTTAAAGGACCGCGCAAACTAAACAGATTTATTTTTATGACTTTTTTTATATTTTTCCTCTCTCTCTCTCACTTCATCTTTTTTCTTTTGTTTTCTCTCTCTCTCTCTCACTCTCTATTAAACCGCCATCACCCTTAAAGCTGATCAAATTCATTATGGTCTATCTCTCAATTTACCCACAACCAAAATGTCAAGGCATTTCCCATAATAAATTTTTTTTAAATTCCATAAAATGACTTAATTTTTCCATTTTCCCATCTATTAAATTTGATGCCCTAAAATTTTGTAAAACTTTTTATAATGCAAAAACTATAATAAATCTAAAAATGCTTGGACAAAAATTATTAATTAAGTAAGTTTTAAAATTATTTATTTAAAATTAAAATTTGTATTTTTTTAAAATTAATTTTTTGAAAATTATTTTGTTTAACTGTTGTTTAAACCAAGTTAATTTAAATGTCTGCGCAGTATGATAAGATAATATTCACATTTCACAAGTGATTTGCCGGAAACACAAACAAAAAAAGGTAAATTGACAATTGAGATAAGCAAATGATGATGATCATGATGTCCTTAGATTTGACTCAATATTAGTTTTAAAGGAGAGAGGAGGAAAAATAGAGGGAAAGAGTGAGAGAAAGAAGGAGAGAGTGGGAGAAAGAAGGAGAGAGTGGGAGAAAAAGGGAGAGAGAAAGAGAGAGAGAGAGGGAGAGGGAGAGAGAGAAATATGCAAATGGGAGAATGAGAAAAAGTGTGAGAAAGATGCTTAAATCAATGAGTGGTACTCACGCCAACTGACCATTACTAAATTTTCTCTCTCTCTCTCTCTCTCTTTCTTTCCATCTCTTTCTTTTTTCTTGTTTTTCTTTTTTCTCACTTTCATTGTTCATGGTCAAATCAATGGTTAAGACAATTTTGATTGTTCACGCGTTTTTACACGCACAAAACGAGATTTTATTTATTATTAAAATAAACGAAAGAAAAATAAAAAATGAGAGAGACGATGTGAGAAAAGAGGAGAGAGAGAGAGAGAGAGAGAGAGCAAACGCCATGTAAGAAAAACCCAAAAAATGTAAAAAAATGTTCATTGCAATTTTTGTGTAAATAAATAAATGAAGACGAGAGAGAGAGAGAGAGAGAGAGAGAGAGAGAGAGAGAGAGAGAGAGAAAGAGAAAAAAACTAATGTGAGTGTGTATTTATTTATTTAGCTAAAATTCCAAAATATGCTTTTTTCACTAAACTGCTTTACGCTTTATTTTTATGTGATTTTGTGCCGGCAAGCTTTGCGGTCATAAAATCACATAAAAATAAAAAAATGAAAAATTATTGACATATTCTGGTAGTTTTGGTAATAAACTAAAAGTGAAAGGAAGAGATAGAGTCAAATTACGTGCGTAAACTAAACGGCACTTAATAACCATAAATTTAAATAAAAACTCTAAATTGTTTTTGCCGGCATAATATTTTTGTTTGTTTTATAATCTAATAATTAAAATTGATATCTTATTTTTCTCTCTCTTTCTATTTTTATCATTTTCCCATTTTCTTTAATTTTTCTCCCATATTTATCCATAAAAATTTAATCATGTGTGAAAATGAACTATTTCTATGCTCCAAATGCAGTGCGTCATCATTACATAATTTACGCAAGTTGGACGTGTCAATTTCAATTTATTTGACCACATAACCATATTTTTATTTGACTTTCAATTTCTCTATCTTTTTCTTTCTTTCTCTGTCCTACTTTTGACTAATTTTTTTTATTTTATCCGGTCCAAACCAGTATTTGACCAACATGAAACGTGTCACATTATCTCTCTCTCTCTCTCTCTCTCTCTCTCTCTCTCTCTCTCTCGCTTGCTCTTTCTTTCATATTTGCATTATCACTTTTTTGTTTTTATTTTCATTAAAACAGATATTGATTGATTAAAATTCAACCAACTGTGAAAATGAACTATTTCTACCCCCAAATGCAGTATGTCATCATTGAATAATTTGCACAAGTTGGACGTGTCAATTTAAATTTATTTGACCACATAACCATATCTTGACTTGACTCTCTCTCTCTCTTTTTCTCTCTTTTTCCCTCTCTCTCTTTTTCTCTCTCTTTCTCTCTCTCTCTCTTTCTTTCTCTCTTTCTTTCTTTCTCTCACTTTCTCTGTCCTACTTTTGACTAATTTTATTTTTATTTTATCAGGTCCAAACTAGTATTTGACCAACATGAAACGTGTCACATTATCTCTCTCTCTCTCTCTCTCTCTTTCTCACTCTCTTATTTACTCTTTCTTTCATATTTGCATTATCACTTTTTTATTTTTATTTTCATTAAAACTGATATTGATTGATTAAAATTCAATCAACTGTAAAAATGAAATAGCTTTTCCAAGAATCTCAAAATTCATTTCCGTGTACGGCATCATCAAAATGTACGCAAATATATATATAATATGTTGATTTACATATATCTGCTGACCCATTTGACTTATGTTGGCATTTTTTACTTGGATATTGTCAATATTCATATTAAAAATAAACTAAATTACTTGGTTTTGTTTGTCTCATCATAAGATTGAAATAAACATTATGAATTTTATTACAACAAATGACTTCTTAATCTTCTTGTTAATTAGAAAATAAAAAATAAAATGAGTAAAGAAAAAAATATTAATTAATTGAGAATTGCTCTCATGGTGTCAATTTTAACACTTAAGTCATTTGACGGAATATTTCTCTCTCTCTCTCTCTCTCTCTCTCTCTCTCTGTCCCACTATCTCTCCCTCTTTCCTTCTCTCTCTCTCCCATTCTCCCTCTTTTTCCTTCTCTCTCCTCTCTTTCTCTGGTTATTTAATTTTATTCTCTTTTACACTTTTCATTTTTCTAATTTAATTTTCTTGTATTTTTGCAACCATTTCCTCGTTTTATTATGAAATTATAAATAAAAATTATTCAAATTTAATTGTTTTCTAATGTTATTTGACATTTGTTTTCTCAAAACCATATTAAGTTGAGCAATAATACGAAACCTATTACGATAAGCGATAATTTAATCCCCGCCGCTTTTTGAGAAAAAATATTAAAAACAAAAAAATCCAATTTAAATTGAAAATTCTCTAATCATTTACTTATTGCATCTATATTCGATTTGAAATTTCAATTTTCTAAATTGATAAATTTTTTTTCTTTTCTAGATTTTCTCGTTAAAACGTATTCAAGTTTCTAAAATTAGAATTTAATTTAAATGGATTAAGTTTGTGACCCATGTAGATCTAAAATGTGAATTGACTATTAGGCTCATAGGCTCATAAAATTAAACCGGCTATTATTATGTGATGATCATGTTCCAAATAGGTTAATATTAACCAATGTAATTTTTCTATCTCTTTTTCTCTCTGGCTATTTGAATATATTCTTTCTCACACTCTTCTTTTATCCATTTTATTTTTTTTGTATTTTTTCAATCACTTCCGCATTTTATTATAAATTATTGTCTCAAAACCATATTAAGTTGAGCAATAATACAAAACCTATTGCCACAAACGACAGTTTAATCCTTGTCTCAATTTAAAAAAAATAAAAAAACAAAAAAATCCAATTTAAATTTAAAATTTTCAAATCATTAACTTATTGCATCTATATTCGATTTGGAATTTCAATTTCCTAAATTAATAAATTTTTCTTTTCTTTTCTAGATTTTCTCGTTAAAAACGTATTTAAGTTGCTAAAATTAGAACTCAATTTAAGTAGATTAAGTTTATGATCCATGTAGATCTAAAATGTGAATTGACTATTGATAACTCATAAAATAAAACCGGGTATTATTATGTGATGATTATGTTCCGAATAGGCTAATATTAACCAATGTAATCTCTTTCTCTTATTCTTTCTCTCTCTCTCTCTCTCTCTCTCTCTCTTGTTCTTACGTGCTCAATCACATCCGCATTTGGCGCAAACATCCATTAAGAAAAACTATTATTTGAATTCAATAGACTCACCCTACAATTTCACATACAAAATAATAGCCATTAATATAAACTGCATTTTAATTTTTTTCTGGTTGCGATCAAAAAAGAGAATAAAATGAAAATTCGAATATAATATGTAACCGACTTTACGTGCGGCATTATGGTCAAGATAAAGTTAGTAAATATTTTTTAAAATTTATTTATAAATAATAAAAATAAATGTTACAATTACTTAATAAAAAGTTTTCTTGATAGTGAAAGTTTTACTGTTTGTTTGTGCCGTTTGTTCACTTTGAGCTAGTTATGGTGTAAAAGCTACGTCTCTTGTTTTAAAATCTAACAAAAACAATTTTTTAATTTCCTAAAAATTACATAATTAAAAGAAAATAGTTTACGCGTTTAGTGCTAATAGATTAAAAAACAATTCCATCAATTAGTTAATCATATCAATTATAACAACTAGCCCTACACCATTAGAAAAAGTAAACTTATCTGCACAACTCGCTCGGGTCAAGACGCTGTTCAACAAGTACGTTACTTTTCGTTGTTTGCCCGAATGTGACACAAACACTCTTATACTTGTTTTATATCATCGTTTTATTTTTACAATCATATAATTTTTACATTGTTTTTTTTGTGTTTCTCATCAATAAAAATTGTTTTCTTACATTACACCTTTTATTGTCAGATTTACACCCCCTACAAATTTTTTATTATTTTTGTGTTTTTATAATTCAGTTTTAAAATTGCAGAAGTTTGCATGTAGCAGGTTTTTTATTTAATTATTATTAATTTAGTATTATTATCAATTATTTTAAAATTAATTATTTATTTTAATACTCTTTTTCAAAGTTGCAACAATATTTTTTATTTGATCAACATTTACTAAAATTTAAATTAATCAAACGAAATTCAAACAATGCAATTTTTGACAAATCATTTGTATGCGTGTACATAGTATGAACTAGCATTTATTTGCTATTTGTGTTGATAGCGAGCGTTTTGCATGCAGTTTGTTTTTAATAGCAAGTTTTTTCGTCAATGTCAAGATCCAGCGAGAAGATAAGACTGTATACGATTTGCTCTGTTTCCTCTTCAATTCGTTGCTCCAGTTTCTCGCGGGATTCATCCAAAATCTCTTCGACCATTTGGTGAACCAGCCACGGATATGGCTCGGGTGAGGGCAGAGGTGCGCAAGGAAAAATTGAGTCAGGTGACATCGAACGCAGTATCTCCACCACGTGCTCTAAAGACGTGATATCCTTCATCTCTTTGGGCTGGTCAATAAGATGCTCACTATAAACCTCGACATGTTGATCCTCGATGCTAGGTGAGGCATTCTTAGCCAAATTGATTATCTGGTTGACTAACGGCAAGTATGGCTCAGGCGAAAGCAAAGGTTTTTCAGTGATAATCGAGTCAGGTGACATCGAACGGAGTATCTCCACCACGTGTTCTAAAGACGTGATATCTTTCATCTCTTTGGGCTGGTTAGTAAAATGTTCACCATTAGCGTCGACATGTCGATCCTCGGTACCAGGTGAGACATTCTTAGCCAAATTAATTATCTGGTTGGCCAACATTGAGTATGGATCGGGTGAAAGTAAAGATTCTTCAGTAATGGTCGAGTCAGTTGACATCGAACGCAGTATCTCCACCACGTGTTCTAACGACTTGATGTCTTTAATCTCTTTGGGCTTATGAGTAAAATGCTCATTACCCGCCTGGACATGTTGATTTTCAGTACTTGGTGAGGCATTCGAAACCAAATTAATTATCTGGTTGACCAACGGCAAGTATGGTTCAGATGAGAGCAAAGAGACTCCAGTAATAGTCGAGTCAGCTGACATCGAACGCAAAATTTCTACTACGGGTTCTAAAGTTGTAATGTCTTTCATCTCTTTGGGCTTATGAGTAAGATGCTCATTATCCACCTTGACATGTTGATTCTTGGTACTCGGTGAGGCATTTGAAACCAAGTTGATTATTTGGTTGACCAACGGCGGGTATGGCTCGAGTGAAAGCGAAGATTCTCCGGTAAGGGTTGAGTCTGGTGACATCGAACGCCGTATCTCGACAACATGTTCCTGTGTAGAGTTGTTTTTATCCTTGCCTGATCAAGTGAAAAAATATGCAAATAATTCATCTATTTCTTACCAGAGACCAAACGTTACGGCATCGGTATTAAGTGAGAACAATATTGTCACAAAAATACTGATCACAATCACAAAAATATTTAATAAAAAAATATAAAAACATGCACGTATTTTAAAAATTGTAAAAAATATGTATGAAAATACGTTAGAAATTTATTTCAAAGTCTTATTTGTTTTAATTTTTAAACTCAAAATCTAGATTAACCTAATTAATTCTTATAAAAATTATATGGAAAATAGAAATTGATTTATTATTAATGACATTCAGGGTGCAATTCTAAACTTACTTAACTTTTTGTAGGTATCTGTTACTTACAATTATTATAAACACTTGTTTCAAACTTATCCTATGATGTTTAAAATTGTTTTCACCCAAAATAATAATAATTTAATAATGGATTCCAAAAAATACCAGCCATTTAAAATTTGTATTGATATTACCATAAATGAAACGATTCAGATGAGTCATTTCTTCAAACGAGTTCGATGACTCCTCGGGCAGAGGTGACATCACCGGTCGAAATTTAGCCATTCGGTAAGGTTTGCGTGGCGGCATCGGATCAATCTGCTCATTTTCTTCAACAATCACCGGTAGAATAGTCACTTTGGAAAACCAAAGTTTTGAACGAGCAAACATAGTGAAATGAGTAAGTGAATTGTCAAACCAATTCGTCCAGAGTCAGAGCCCACCTAAGCTAGAGAAAGAAAGAAAAAGATTAATAGTAAAATTAAAAATATTAAGTTAAAGAGAGAAGGAGTAAGACAGATAAAAAGCTAAATAAAAGTAAGAGAAATAGAGAGGGGAGTGTGAGAAAGAAAGGGAGAGAAAGTAAGAGAGAGAAAGAGCAAGAGAGAGAGAGAGAGAGAGAAAATAGAAAATTAGATTAAAACAGGATAATAATTATAATAAAATAATATTCATGCGAGTGTTTCATACAAAAGGCAAAACCTAAGTGATTGATATTGAGTGCTGGTGCCGGGTAGATAGTTTTTCTCTTTCTCTCTCTTTCTCTTTCTCTCCCCCTCTCTCTCTCTCTCTTTCTCTCCCTCCCCCTCTCTCTATCTCTCCCTCCCCCTCTCTATCTTTCGCTTCCTCACTCTTATTCTCTCTCTCTCTAACCAGAATCTGGCGACATATTTTAACGCGCATGAGCATTAAAAATCAATATCAGATTCCCAAGAAACCATAATGTTAGTAGTTTTCTCTCTTTTACTCTCTTTCCCATAATTATAATAAATCTATTCCAATCACAGATCAATATCACTATTTATATATTATTACTATCATTATTATTATTATTATTATTTGGACTGTAAAGATATTCCAATTTTTCTCATTAGCAATCTAGAATGTATGTAAATAACATTAATTCTAATATAATATTAATATATAAATTATTTACAAAATTTAATTAAATAAATTTGTAAAGTTAAATGTTGAAACTTAAAAACTAGTTTAAATGAAAGAACTCTATTGTATTTAATATTAATGGGAAAATATAATTTATTTGTTCTAATCATTTCCAATTTGTTAATTTGTATATATTTTCGTAGTTTTCTATGTTCTATGTTAGGTCATTTTTGTTTTTTTTGCAATCTACGTTTTTTTACTGAAAAAGTTGAGATATTTCCATTGTTTTTAAACAATTTAAAATCAACTTTAGTTGTTGTGATTCGAATTCATCATTCGAATATAACTTTCACTGCCATGATTTGAATTCATCATCGATTTAAATCTAACTTTTAGTGTGATTAAATTTTTTTCATTTGATTTTGCGCCTAACACTTTGAATTCTTAATTAATTTTATTGAAGTTTAAATTTTTCCAAGTTTCATTCAATTCGATTCGACTGATGATAACTTAAATTAAACCTCGGCGGCTTTGTAGCCGTTTTTTTACAAGAGGAAGAAAGCTTAAGTCCTCTTGTAAAAAATAATAATTTAACGCGTAATTATAGTTATATGAATCTCTTTGAAGTTAGTTATGTAAGCAAAATATTTTATAGCGTCATTACATATAAATAAATTTTTTAATTAAACATATGAGCAATTATTATCTAATTTCTTATTCTTATTCTCTTACTCTCATTTTCTTTTGCGGCAAAAATAGTTGTTTTCTCATCATTTCATACTCATTCTGCTGACATGCGGTTTATGCTATACTAAACAATTAATATAACGAGGAATGAATGTCATTAAACAAATTATAATGAGTAATCAAAACAGTGAGGGTGTAAAAATAAAAAAGACTAAAATAAGAAAAAAATCCTAAAAATGAATTTGCAAAATAACACCAAAATAACTTGATAAATAATTGTGAAATGGCATTTTTTATTATCATACAAAAATTTTGGCTTAACAACAAATAATAGAGAAAATAATAAATGATCTTTACACAAAAAATTAAAGTAACAAGCATTCTTTATCTAAGACATTATAAATTACACCACGTAAGCAATACATTAATAAAATAAATTTTGTTTTTAAATTTAATAGAATTTTAAAACAAAATAAAGATAAACATGATAGCATGGCATTTTAACGGTATTTATTTTTTAAATGTATTTCATCAACTAAACTACGCCCATTGAATTGTTTTTAAATGTTTAAAGCTAGTTTTTATTTAAATTAATAGCATAAATAAACTTTCATTATTTTAAATTAATTAAAACTTTTAATTTTCTAATACAGTAGTGGTTTGGTTTAGAGTTTGTAAAATTTTAAAAGCAAAATTTGTTTGGTTTTAAATGATGATGTACATAAAGTAAATTAAGTCAATTTGCCAAATTGATGCAATTGGTTTTTTAATTTCATTATATATTATATCAAATAATATTTTTTGAACTTTTTCTAAAAAATAATTTGTTTAATAAATTTAATTTTTTAAAATAATATGCATAGGTTATATGCATAATTTAAATATATTTTTAATATACTAACTTTCAATAACTGTTACTCTCTATTTTATTCTCTGTTTTGCATTAATTCTCTCTTTATTTTTTATCAATTTTTTGTTGAGTGACTAATATTTTTATGTCACTCAACTGGTCAAAACCAGAATTCGACCAATATGTTCCTAAACGATTTATTTATTTTTTCTGTATTTTCTGTTAACAGGAATGCTTAAAGAAACTATTGTTTAAACACTGTTTACAACCTGTGGTTACTTATTAACAGTTTGAAAATTTGAACTGTGTAGATATTTAAGCTCTATTTTTATTTTGAACAATAGATATTAACTTTTATTTTATTAATCATCCACCACAAAAAGCATGCACCATGTTTGGTAATTATATCCTTAGTAGATATTAATCTTTGCAGTAGGTCACAATATTTACCTTTGTGCTGTACTTATATTGATTCAATTGAACTATTAAGATTGGAAAAAATAGCTAGTTTGCTTGTTAAATGATGCGGTCAATTAAGCTTGATTGTGGGAAATAAAACGGGAGCCCGTAGGAATGGAAAGAATTGCGGTTGTGCAACACACTATATACCGGACTCGCGCGGAGATGTTGACGTCATTGGGTCCCACAGTAGATGTAGTGGATCACAATGCACGCAGCCGGCTGTTCTCTTCCTGCTTGCCTCAGTCGGTTACAAACCGGCACTAAAAGTGCATCTCATCATCACATTTTATTATTCAAGAAACTAAAACTTAACCAAGAATTGGCTGAATTGGAAACCATGGAAAGCAGGCGAAGCGCTCGAAACAATGCTCGGCGTGAAATATGGTCCGCCGCAGCCGATCGCAACTACGACATCAACTTGGAAGAGATTGTGGGAAAAGGCAGTTTCTCGATGGTGTTTCCCGTCATTGGTGGTGGTCAACCCATTGAGAAAGCTATGGTAGTTAAGGT
>WURS02371310.1:0-37635 GCA_011762765.2 Rhinocypha anisoptera
CTCTCTCTCCCTCTCTCTCTCTCTCTCTCTCTCTCTCTCTCTCTCTCTCTCTCTCTCTCTCTCTCTCTCTCTCTCTCGTCGACTGGCTCCCGAATGAAGACCGACTCTGTCGGTACAATAAAACTCCATCTCACTTCGGATCGGCGCTGATTTGCTTTCTATTCACAGTCCTCTTGTGTCCTCAACTTCTGCCACTCGACCAGCCGGCTAAGGTGGATGGCCACTTCTCTGGTCTTGTCTGAATCATTTAAGTCTGCAAGATCCATCCCACACGTCTAAGCGCAAGCAACCGTCATTTCTGCCGAATCATTTTGGCACCCAACACTTGTGCCATAGTACTGTACTACAACGCTCGAACTATTCGGGAGCACTGCCCTTTTCGTGCTTGTAATGCGGTTAGAACTGGCTCACTTCTGATTGCAATACGTGGCACAACAATACTTCTCAACAATTGGATATAATTGACTCATTAGTATCCAGCTGCGAACAGTGTGCAGTACAAGTGTTGTCCAATCGGAACACATCAAATCAGTCCGACCTCAGTCCAAAGCATTTGGTTCCAGCCAGCAATCGGAGCCCATCGAAAAATGAGCGTGATTTAAATCGCTACTAGCGCGCAGTGCCTGCCTCATCCCGCCGTACCCATCAAGCCGGATGGAATCCGCTGCGTGTCACCGCTATTTGTTCGATGAGTCACCTTGTGCAATTCATTTTCCGGATACTTCCTTTTGCAGTCGTTTCGGTAGAGAGGCGCAATTGAATAGAGACATCCTAAGATGGAAAGCTCGCCTCACTGGCTCTTCGGCGCCAGACCATATCCAGCCGGCTGATAAGATTCTTCTTTCTCACAACCCAGACTCCAGTTGAGATCTCATTGCCCGAAGACGCCGGCAACGCAGCATGCGTGGCATTTAAAACTTGTAGTGGCATTTTAAACTTACAAACCGCGCCGTTGTGAGCGCGGTGGGAGCGTAACGCCTGACCCCCGACGACTTGTTGCGTTCTGCAGTAGACCTCGACGGGCGCTCGAAAGAGGCGGCGGCGGCGGGTGAGAGTGCATTGCTCGCCCAATGCAGAGCCCTATCACAAGGGAACACTCAATTTTCTATTGAAACCAATGGAGATCGCTTTTCTTGCCATTGATTTCAATTAAATGAAAGTGCTCTTCTTGTTTCGGGAAGCAACTAGTACGTTAGCGGGTTGGTTTTTAGAATTAACCAAGAGCTTATAAAACCAAACCAAATCAAGGGCAAATTTACTACATGATTTTGTTTTTTTTCTGTGCGATGCTCGGCTCTAGCAGCAGATAACTTCCGTTACTTAGCGTTCAAGTTTCTCAATGCCGCATTCTAAAAGAAGATATTTGTTTGTATAATGTGATCGGGTGTAGGTCTTGGTACAACAGTTGGACTCACTGGAATACTGGCACCAATCGTGGATGTGGTAGTAGTAGAGGTTGCTGCGAGATGGCGCCACGCAATGTTGTGCGGGCGCCCCGTGGCGCGGCATCGAGCGACGCAGGCAACGCATGCGTTGCAGGCTGCCGCTTGGCCACAGTTTGTGTCGGAATAAGCACTCACTCGTTGCGCACCTCTCTTCGTCTCGACAGTCGCTTGGAAGAGGCGTGAGTCTTTTTGTCACCATTTTGGTTCAGTGCTTATATACCACCACATTGCCACTTGGTACGAAAAATCAAGCGGTTTCGAGTTGTGCTTGCAATACCAATTGATTATTAAATTGATGCATTACTCATTATTTTTATTTGTTTAAAAGGAAAATCTTGTGTCTTCAGTGAGCTTCGGATACTACCACGGTCTATGTGCTACACCATGTGCCCAATAGCCAATTGGCCCAAACCGTCTCATGTTATGAGTACTCTTCTTCCCACCGGCATGCTTTGGCTCCCAGACTCTAACCAGGTATGCACTTTGCCATCGCAAATCAAACTTGTGGTTGCTATGAACAACAGCTTTTATTTCCTATTGTTGCCTTTAATGTGCATTTTTTCAATGCACCTTACATCGACATCATTCTAAGCTTCTTTGCCAGTCTCTGTTTAGGCGTTGCCAAGCCTTTCTTGGGTTTCTTTACTGTTTTGTCCGTGTTTGGTTCACCAGCTTCGGCACTACTGCTACTCGGTTTGTCAGGTTTACTAATTTTCTTGGTAGAAAACTCAAAGCTAACTGAAGGTCTAGGCTTTGGCTTGATTTTCGGCTTGCTATTGCTTGCTCCAGGCTCCCATGCTTTATCATTTGACTTTTTGATAGCTTGTCTATTCTCCTCGGGTGTTTCCAAATCTAAGTAGATATAGTCATCATCTTGTGGTCTACCTTCAACCATCCTCTTAATTTCTTCCTCATCTTTGTGCTTTCGTTTCTTTTTAGATGGTTTCGAGTCCAACAATAGCAGTTCAGACTCGTTAATGTCATACGGGTCGTCGAGGGATCCTAAAAGACACAATGTTAGCCATATAGTCTGTTCATATATTTCTGCTCCTCTAAAATAATATTGAAAAAACTACTAAGATATATATACTTACGTCTAATTACATCTTTAGCTAGTTTCATGTTGAACGTTAGCTTTAGGTTAGACGAACTTGAGCTTTCAGGTTTGCTGATCAAATCCTTAATTTTAGCTTCTTCAGGATTGAGGGGAAGAGGAGCGGCCTTCGGGGGTGCCTGTTCATCTTTAGGTATTATTTTTTTAATCTTATCTTTGGCCACTTTCTTATCCTTTTTATGAAGGCATCGTTTAAGATCGCGAATGATTTTCCAGCAATTAACTGCCCTTGGCACTAATGCTTGAGCTTCGTTTCGCTTTGATTTGGACTTATTGAGCCAATATCGCAACTTCTCTATTAAAGCTTCAATACCATCGGACATGTGCTTCGGGGGATGGTTCTTCAGACTCTCTTTAGTGAACTTAAAGATGTTTGGAGCTGCATACCAGTTGGTCAATTCATAGCTTGGAAATTCCGATTCTGGTAGGTTAAGTTTTTGCAGAAAGTCGTAGATTGAGAGTTGTGTTGCGATGTTAAGACTGTGCAAAAAGTACCCACCGAATACAAGAGAGTCCTGGTTGTAGAGAATGGCATAAATCCAACCGTTAGGAATAAAGATGGTCTCTCCAGCTGATACTTTCATTTTAAATATTTTGTCAACTTTTGTAAAAAACATTAATTCACTTTTGTTCGAGGAATGAACATGTTCTTGGTATAAACCCAAGTTCGTTTTTGTTGGTTCTATTAGATAAAGCGTTTGCTCTCCCTCAATAACGTAGTGCCATGTTGATGTTGCTCCGATGTCAATGTGAAAGTCCATGTAAGCATTCTCCATTGCGATGAACAGATACTTGCAATAGGAGGGCTTGAAGGGAACATGTGGCCAGTAGAGGTCGACCCAACTGAGCTTGCGAACGATTCTCGGTGGTGTAAACTTTTCCCCAAGTTCGCAGTTTTTTTGCCACAGGTCCAGTCGGGTAAAATAAACATCTTGTCTTTCTTCAATTGGAAGGGAAAACTGTTTCATTAGGTTGGAAAGCTTAACTTTGAATGCAATTTGTCGTGTAATTTCCTTAGCCTCTGTTACATAATCTTCAGGAAAATGAATCATCACTGAGGGAAAACTAAAGTTGGGCTCTATTGTCAGTTCTAGGCCATCCTTGGTCTCTACCAATATGGGCTTGTCAAAACCGGTGGTAATCAGTTCTTTTAATGTAACCTGTTGGCCTCTCATCTTTCGAACATCACTTGTTTTTGCATCGTGTATAGAGTTGTTTTTCTTCATAAAGCTTATAAAGTCAGGAGTGCCTGTTTAGTAGAAAACCAAACTTTATTATGTTATAATCAAGCTAAACTTTAAGTTACCTGTTTGCATGGGTAACATTTCAGCATTCTCTTCATTTCGATTGTTTCTATGTGTATTAGTAATCGATTTCAATTGGCTAGATCCCGTGTACGGTCGACAGATATGACAGTAGAAAACACAAATTTCATTCACTTGAAATTGTTGCAGATTGGCACACTCAAGGTGGATAAAACGGTGACAATGGTTGCAAGTGATGCATTCTTTGTTTTTAAAATTGTCCTGTCCACAGATGCATGTAGCCATATCTGTTTCTATACGGTTATATAATATATAATAATAATAATGTGTGTATATATTTGTGCGGGTAAAGGACAAAGTAGAATGAATAAGCACTTTGGATTGATAGTGGAGAAACTAGTTGCACTTGAGCTTGCTCGCTAGTCCAGTGCGAGAGGAAAAGACGCCTTGGAGAAGAATCGTGGAACGCAACAAATGCTTGGCACCGCGAGGCTGGCGCGACTCGGCGTCACTCCAAACAAGTGCTCTCCCCTGCCTCCCTTCTGCTGTGCTTCTCTTCCACTGCCTTTGCCCTCCGCTCGGAAGCAGCTTACTCACTCACTGGCTCGCTCACTGCGCCACTCCTGTCCACAGATGACGTCCTATTGTGCCTGTGCTTATGTTCACTCTCCACTGCTTATCTTCGTCGAGTGCATCAATTCAATTGGCCAACTCGACCGAGCCTCTGTGCAGCAGCGAGATTCGTGCGTGCGTGCACTGCCCCACCACGGACGGGCGTTGATTTGCCTCCAACTGGTGACCTAACGCCACTCTACTCAGAATGGCAAGCTAATACTCTTTTCCTCACTTGATATCGCCACTCCTGATAATGGTAAGCCGATAACAAGGGATATTGATGCGAAACAATTTTGCTCTTTGCAGCTCGGCTCACATTCGACCACACTCGACATGTGTGTAAAAATCATCCTCCTAGCCGGCCGGATCACCCTCAATCATCCTTTTTGGATTACAAGACGGGTTTTCACAATGGTTTTCACAGACTATGTTAGATACATGTGAGATCATTGTGAAAGCTGTTTTTGTACATCCTTTATTCAATCAACGGTTATTCATCACGATAACATCAGAACAGTGATTATGTATGTAGACATATGATGGGTGTGTTCATATTCATGCTTTTAACCTATTTGTTTTGACAGGTATTGAATTCTAATGTGAATCACATCTACATTGCCTTGTTTTATTTTTATATATATTTAAAAATCGGTGTATTAAATTATGCAAATACATTGTCAAATTTTTGCTTATTTTGTTATTTATGATTTATTGTACGCTGGTACACTATCTAATGGTTCATTTTCAATTCTATACAAAAATAGCATTATTGTTATTATATAAATAAAATTATTTTGATACTTATAATAAAAGAGAAATTTTATGGGAAAAATGTGATTAAAATAAGACATTTGGCAAATGGCTTTTATCACATACACAAGCACAACAGTCTTCAAGAGACAATATAGTTTGTTCACTCAAATTGTAATGTAGATAATTTATTAATATCTTTGAAACACTATCATAAGTGTGTTACTTCCAGTTTGTGTTGGAATGGCCAAAGTTGGCAAGTTGATTCATGTTTATGCTCGGATAGGAATGATATTGAGCTTGGTCACTTATCTCGCTGAATGGTGCAGTCGAGTAATAGTGATCGGTAGCATATTTGTCATCGAGTTGTGGTGCTAGGTCAACGTGGTTCGAGTGCCAAGCGGTGTTGCAGTGCAAATCTACCAAAAGAAGTGTGAACATTGGCAAAGGTGTGTTGGGCTCACGTGTCCCGGCAGAAATGCTGCACAAATGTTGTGCCACACATTGACTCACCCTCCATTGACTGGTTGCTTGCGTGCTCCAGAGATGGCGTGCTAAGTGCTAAATTAGCATTGTCTGCTGTCGATGGTGGCTGGCTGGCAGTGTTGCTCGCCGATTGCGGATGGAGCTGCTTGCCGGGCGCACTGCGGGAAGATGACTCGATGCTAGTGCCGTTAGTGAAGGCTACCCGATGATGGATTGTCTGACCCGAGCAGTGACAGTGACCGAGCACAGCACCACTGATGCCACCCTCATCCCCAGTACTCACTTGTCTCGTGATTGATAGTTGATCGTGTCGCACATCTTCTGGTCAATGTCGGCCTGGTTCTTCTTGGTACTTGGATGCTTGGTGACATTTCGCCTTTTAGGCTGATATCTGTCAAACATAACGCATCATTCGGGGTTGCTTGTCGACAAGCATTCGATTACATACTTGTAATCGGGATGTCGTTGCTTATGGATCTGTCTCAGGCGTTCTGCTTCACGAATAAATGGCTGTTTGTCTTGCAAGCTTATCTTTCTGAAATCACAAAATCAACAGCTTAGTTTTACCTAATTTTTTGTAATTAAATTGTCAGAGTTTCATGTAAGTCTTAGTTGTAGTAAAGTAATAAGAATTGGGGCGAGGCTTGCTCACATGGCTGCATCATTGGTATCTTAGTCCGGCCCTTGCTAACATGGTAGTCATAATGATAGCAGAGTAGGCAAGTAAAAACGATCATTGCCAGATTCATCAATTTTATCACTCGATTGGCAAGCGACGATAACCCAACTTTGGAGTGTTTTAGTAATCATCCTCACTCGACGCAAGTCACTGGGAGTGCGATGAGCGCGATCCGTGGGAAAGTCTGCAAGCCTGTCTGTGATGCATTGGCACAGCATCCTCTCGATTGTAAGAATCATCTCTACACTCGTCTGTACGATATCGTTCGGCGGTGTGAGATCTTTTGACAAGTCGAGCAAGCTAACATTCGAGTGCCTATCAGCCAGCTTGTTCGAGTGTTGATTGCAGCCTAGCACCGCACCAACTCCAGTGGGCTAGAAGCGAACTAGTCAATTTGTTCAGTCAGTGATATGCCACACTCAGCAAGATCAGTTTTCTTGTTTGTATTCAGCTCAATCGAGTCCGAGCGGGAGAAGCGATGCGCTTATGATTTATTGGAATTGGCAAATTGATTGTGCGGGTGCACTTTGCCAGTGGCTCGATTCGAATGGGATTGTTCGCCTGTGGTGACGGCGGATATCGGTTGTGAATGGGCACTGCCAGCCCGTGCTCTCTTTCGCACAACTCTCCATCCATCTTGCGCATCTCACTGCCGGAGGCTGTGCATAAATTAATCATCCCGCTTGATTGCCTTTGCATCATTGTGGAATTCTATTGTGGTCAAGTATCCTTTTGTGTGGCTGGTAAAGACACGAGCAGTGACTAGTGACAGGTCGCAGCACGGTTAAGCTGTAGATGGCATCAAGCAAGCACTGGTCATTGTCAGTGTGATCCACACGGCAATTCGTATGCTTACGCATCACAGATGCGTGGCGCAACAAGAGACGTGTTTGGTTGGTGTCTAGATCGCACTGAAAGATAGCCATAGCATGAGCGGTGGCGCACGCACCCTCTAAGCTCGCACTCAATTACAGTGGGGACCAGTGCTGCTTGCGAACTCATACATTATCTCGTCACATTCGACTCGTCATCACTCTGACGGTATTTAGGCTAGATTCTAGCAGATGCATCTTTAAGCATGCCACCTTTGCGGTTGGTTACAACGCTTTTGCCCAATGCCGCATCTATGCCACTCACAATCGAGTCGATTAGATGGCTACGATTAGCCGGAATTCTGTTGCATGCCGACTTGGACTAGCTTTGTTATCGAGTTGCGTGCGCCGACTTCGACGTCATGGCGCAATAACTGTCAGTGAAGCATATTTTGTGTCTAACAATTACATGTCTAGCAGACTGCTCTAGATTGAGATAAAGACGTGAGATGTGTCACGCGCAATGTAGTCGTGTCTCGATACGCTGCACACCTTTGTGTCCGCGGGCAGGCAAAAGACTTACTTCCAAAGTTGTCCCAACGTTTTGCTAAGCTCGGCGTTGTGCAGACTCGGGTGGCGGGCAGCAAGTTGCTTGCGTGCTTCTTGGGCCCACACCATGAAGGCGTTCATGGGTCGTTTTACGCGTGCTTCCTTCTTGCTTGCTGTTTGTGTCGCTCTCGGGTTGCTTGTAGGGATCACAGTCACTTGATAGTTGGCTAGCACACTAGCCGCTGCTTCACAGATCTTCAACTGCGGCTGCGTTTCATTCATAGCTTTTGGAGTTTGCGCCAATAGTGGTACGCAGAAGCCGAAGTGTGAACTTGCGAGACTCAATTGGTCAATTGTGTTCGCGTCACAGTTAGACAAATATTTACTAACAGTCCGACAGTCGATCCGGAGATTGTGGCGGTATTACTGGCGCTCCATTGTGTAAACATACGATTGATTCAGCTACAATGATGATGTTTCTCGACGACACTCTACCACTCGTATTGAACGCCTTTGGGTGCTCCCTAACCCCGACGGTGGCACCACTTGGCAGCACCCAAATCGACTTATCACATTGCAAGGACATTCCGATAACTCTTGATAACTACCTCTCCTCTGCCACTACTGACAAACGCGTGGTAGACCTATAAACACATTGAGCATCCTCTCTTCATTCACTTTCCTAATTGACTTTTATTTTTATTAATTCTTACTTTTGCTTATGCTTCTATTATACTACTTATCGTTTATTTTTCAATGTTTAAACATTTGTTTGATCTATTTGCTATTAATTGAGAGAATCAAAATTAGAAATAAAATTGAAATTGTTTGGGATTCTCCAAACTTCCGATTCACATTAAACTAAGTTCTGGAAACCATTAAAGCAAACAGAATTGGCAGTCGATGACCCACCGCTGTCAAATATAAATTGGTGTGCAGAAAGCATTGATGCGCTGTATCTATAGAAGGTGTCAAAAAAGCAAACTTGGTGTGCACAGAGAACTGAGAATGGGATCGAGATGGTCAACCAAGCGCCACAGGTGGTGACAGTTCACTGTGCGTGACGGCTTCACACGAGGGTGGCCCACTAGCTAATCGAATTGGCAAATGACACCCCAGTGATCTGATTTAGCTCCAACCTGATCATTACTGTCCACCTGATCGGCTTGCAATGTTTGTTTTACTTGGTGATGATGCTAATCACATACTTCACTTTGGCGCGGATCGCACTGACCTGCTGTGCGTGGCGGCAACGTCGAACGTGGTCAATAGCTGGTCACAGCACTTCCAGTTGGCCGGTGGTCCATCCTACTCATAACAGACAATTCTTGCCACTGCCCACTGCCAGTTTTCGGAATTAATCAAAGAAACTAAAGTCATGTAACGGACCAGTAAATGTGTAAGATGCCGACTAAATATAGCCGCGCATCATCAAAGCTCTTTCGGTGCTCAAGTGCGGTCCGCTCAGCAAGCATATCGATTTCATATTTGGCCAGCATTGGCGCGAGGCAGCTCAGTCATGCTTCCATTCTGTGCAAATGTTGCCGTCTGCGGCAGTCGACTGGATCGACTTTGCTAGTTGTAAAGTCTCAGTTATACCCGCAAATGTGCGGCTTCACTTTTGAATCGGTAGCAACAGAGCGGCAAAGCAAGTGACACGCCACTGCGCGCACATGTGCGGCTCATTAAAGGCATTTTCCGCTCATTGCGGTCTCCAACCAAACCGAAGAATCCGAGGCAAGACAAATAATATGGTCCAACAAGAACGAACGCCAACCTGTGTATTGCTGATGCATTTCTCTCGGTATCAAACAGGGATTTTAATTTGGGTTTTGAATAATTGCGGTTGGCATGTCTGGCCACCGAGTTGAGCGATGGCATTAATTGGTCAATCGTTTGGTAGATACAGTCCAGAGATTCCCGTTTATCGAACAACACGATGTAACAGGCAATGAGCATCTCAAGTAGTTCAAGTGATACGCTTTAACAAAGATCTTCCTTTGTTAAGTTTGGTGTAAATCGACACTGTTCGGAAACAAATATGACAGAGAACACACTACGATATCACAGGGCAACTCAAAGCACTAGAGTACTACCGAATCGAACTTATCACTGTGAGCACCTCTTGAGGTCAACAGTGGCTCGTGTACTGGCTAAGGGGTTGGCAACATCATCGCACTGCTTAACACTGCTTCTCATTTTTGGCTCTATAATGATAACTACCAACTGCGCATCAAACTGACATTTTGATTTAGCCTATTTGGACTTGCATTATACTTTCTGAAAGTAGAACTATCGTGGACTAATATACTATTGTGGAATAATTCATTTCACAATAGTATATTTTGTAAGCTGAAAGAAACTTACATTAATTTAATGATTAAAGTACACTTTTACCGAATTTTGATTTGCTAAAATGTAGTGTTAAAATCTAATAACTTAAATCAAGAATTGAGATAAGAAGTAACTAATATAAAGACATTACTGGTTGAGCAATTGATTCTGCCTAAGTATGTTGAATTGATTGAATAAATATTATTTGGCTATAAATTTTGATAAAGTAGACAGCCAGACTACATAAATCAATGAAGTTGCGAGACCAGTTCATCTGAACAAGTCTACATTGTACATATATTTTCATGTTCCAGTAAATCCTCGTATTCACACAATTCAATTTTCATAAGTATAACTGTTGCTGTACTAAATATAACTAGCCTGTAATCCCTGATTTGGCTTGCCGAGCATAGAACTGTTTCTACCTTTCACTTTGTTTCGACAACAACGCACATTGACTTACGAGAATAAAAGCACAATGTATATAATATTATTAAATATAAAACTGCATTTTCATTGTCAACATTCGTTTGCTCTGATTTTAAGCAAACTTGAAAAACAATACCGCAACGCACAAAGTTACTGGGATTTAGTAAGAAATCCAATTGCAACGTCAATATTTAAACATGAAACTTACTGAACAAAGTAAAGTTAAATTTATAAGCAAAAATGACGAGTCGGCCGAGGTATCAAGTTGATACTATCAACTGTCGCTAACCTTGCCCAGTTTTCGAACTTAGGTAGCCGACCCTGCGCAATGCCGGAGTTTGCATAGAGTTCGCCACCACTTGGGGGTTCTCTTGCAAACCTAAGGCTTAGTGAAGAAGTAAAGAAGAAGCAAAAATGAACGTAAAGAGTCTGTTGAACAAGAGAACGATTCGCAAAAAATAATTAAAATTGACACATTTGCTCTTTTTTCTTACCAATAGAAGAGCTAGAGTATAATTACTATTTAATGAATTGATATGAAGCTAAGCTAACTGGAATCAAGTTCAAAAATATAGTAAATAGAATTTAAGATTATTTCTTTGCAATTCGCTACATGAGAGAACAAGATGAGAATAGGATGGAATAAGCGGGAAAAGTCGATTTGTTTGATAGCAGCTAGCGTATATTTAGTGTATAGCCAACGGTGTTGTGTGCGTTGGGACCGAATAGCTTCGAAGTGTTAAGAAGTGAGCCGAATAGTTGAGCAGAGAGACAAAATAGCTGAATAAGAATGGCGTCTTTGTTCCTGCTCACTCACTCAGCACTGCAAGTTGGTTCGCTCGGCAGTGCACAGTCCATGGAGATGGATCTGGTGAGATGGGTGCTTGCCCCCTTCCAAGTGCCGTGCTGCTTCACCAGACACTGGCTACTGGTGGATCGTTTCTTGCCATTCTGGTTCACTATGCTTCATCCCACCAACCGTTGTCCACCACGCACCTAACTATCACTCCAAACTGCATGCGACCAGACCGTATTTACAGTGTAGAACAATCAACTCGTTGATCAAGGAATACATTCGGATACATATGCCGTATCGATAGACGATTTGTGGTGATTCTAGTCCAAAAAACTGATCACATGAAACTAGGTGCACAAAATGACGCAAATGAAGGATTGTTTGGTGCCACAGCAATCATTCGTCACAGAAAGCATTAACACTCATACTCATTAGTACCTATCAACACCTCGCAATTAGTGTGCCGACGAGATGGTAGTGTCGGCAGTGGTAGAGTACACACACACACACACACAAGATGTGTCGGTAACGAGTGTGGCTACCGGTGGTCTCACACTGCAAACTAGCTCCGAGCAAAGCTAGAGCTCGTCAAGATAGTGTCGGCACAGCGTGCTCCCGCCCGCGTTCCTGATGATTCAAAGAGAATTAATTATTATTTTCATGAATAAATGGCGTCTATTCATGCGCCTTTACTATTGCTTCTATTAAATAGTGAAGTAAACTATTACGAATGTGTGTTTTACGTATAAAGGTCGTAGACCTCAGAAACGTATGCTTAGTAGTCGATTCGACCAATTGGGTCTAGAGGAACCTCGGAGTCCGTTTCCCTATAGGTTCCAGCAAGGGAGAAAGAAAGTAAGAAGAAGTGGTGCCATGGTTGAAGGGCACCATGACAGCTTCCAATTGGTCCGAAGGATCGATAATGAACAAATGGATGGTGGCGAAGGCTCCACTTGTTCTAGTTGCCTCGCCTGCTCATTGCAGGCAGATTGGTGAAGAAACGAGGTGGGATGGCACTCGACTCGAGCTGGCACTGTTGCCAGTGCGCACAGAGACCTCCCTTCAAGTGTTCCCTTGGGCGGGCATCGCTATCTGGGAAGGCAGTCTCGCGTCACCGATGAGCCATGCCTGCGCGCCAAGCTTGCCAAGACGCTCGGCTGCTGCCTTGCATAGCAGCAATCAGATGCTCAAACCAAATCTTGTACTCCTGTGAGCAGCACATGATCGTCTGGTGCTGGCGCGTGCGTCTCTGCTCTATTTCGGCAACAATCGGATCTTTTCAAGTGCTCGCGCTTCAGGCGACACTTAGACAAACGAACGCGTTCAGTAATCGCGTTCTGGGTCTTCTCTAGTCTTCACCACTTATCGCCATTGTTTTCGCTTAAGCTCCAACTACTTGAATCTAACCAAACAAGAATGCCATTATTTGAATGATCAACGGGCACGGTAAAGCACAGCGACAATCTCTGTAATTAATCTTGGGCGCGTGAAACTATCCCAATTTATCAGCTGTGTCAACAACTGGCTCTTTTGGGCAAGACACCGGCAAACAAGGAATCCTTTGCAATTCACTGCGGCATTATGGACACCCCCATTTCAAAATATTCCATCTCGTTGGCAGTGGCTACTGGACTTGGCAAGAATCATGGACATGGAAATCTGAACGATGACACCAACCCGGAGATTCAAGCAGCTGTCTCGAAGGTTCTACAGAACTACAACTGGTCACTAGTGCCCAAGACCACCAAGTTGACTCCGACCACTAAGCAAGTGCAACACGTGAAGCGACCCATGAATGCCTTTATGGTCTGGGCACAAGCCGCTCGGCGCAAACTCTCCGAACAGTACCCACACTTGCATAATGCTGAATTGAGCAAGACTCTAGGAAATCTTTGGAGGTAAGTGGTCTTTTAAATAAAAGCATCATTTATTCTAACCAATTGATTTGTAGAGAATTGGATGACAAAACTAAACAACCCTTTGTATTGGAAGCTGAGAGGCTTCGTTGCCAACATAAGAAAGATCACCCTGAATACAAGTACCAACCACGGAGGCGCAAACTATCGAAATCATCTAGTGAACACAAAAGTAGTAATAACAAAAGGCAAGCTACCTGTAGTTTGTCATCAGAGGAGAATGGCATTTCGTGCAATGAAGACACGCAAGACAGTCCAAGATCAGAGTCAACCGCCAAGGGCTCGATGTCGAGTGGTTACTTGCCAAGCAGCAGTCCGCCGACACCACCCACCACCCCGCTCCAGGTGTCCATTGCTCGTCCTCACACCCGACACACCCCCGGCACCACCTCAATACCTCACCTGCCAGTAAGCAGCAATGCATCAGTGAAAGCCGAATTCACGGGCCTTCTCAACGGTGCCAAGGATAGTACAGTGCACATTCAGTCATACGAGTCAGCTCACGGCACAAATCATCTCTCGGAGGCCAATTCCAACTGGTCCAGATTAATGGAGACACATTCGTTCTATCCCTCCGAGGCATTGTCCACCAGTAGTTCTGCTTTAATCAACGAGTCTGCCAACTTGCTAACTAACAACGCTATCGTGAGCCCCCAATATGTGAACTCATCTTCGTTTATCAACAATATACCATATAGTGGGCCACACGTGACCAGCCAGACTTGGTCTCGGTTTGTTGATGGTCACACCTATGGTCATTACCCAGAGCCAAGTGGTTATACTAGTGCTCCCACTACTTTCCATGAGTACTACAAGCGCAGTAACATGAGTCAGCTTTCTGGCTCCGCCAATCTCACACCAGTCACTGCAAGTTTTGACCACCATGCTGACCATCTTGCTTCAACTCTCTGGAGCAGTCACAACTCCTCAGGCTATTGCTCCAAGGCAGGTTTTGAAGCAACACCCAACAGTTTGCTCGCAGCCAACTACTCGATGATGTCTAACTCTGATCCACACATCAGTTAATAACATCTTTGACACTTAAACATCATTGTAAAATCTCACATTTCGCACAATTTTCTATTCATCATCATATTATATAATCTTTTCCTACTTAAAGTGAAACAAAATATACGTCAAAAAATCACATACTTCATTGATCCTTTTAAAATGCACAAAATTCAAAATGATATATAATGAATTTTTACGTGCCTGCTGGCTTTAGTAAAGTAAGGCTTTAGTACATTGCATACTGAACTTACTAAAGTTCATTTTTTAAATTGGATTAAACAATTTACTTAAAATAATAATATATCTGATGAAGGTATTTTAAAATTCAATATATAGCAGTTCGAGTTTTGTGTATAATTATATTTACTGAGGAATTGGTGGTGTACAAATGTATTTCTATATTATGTAATTTATTGAACATATATATTAAAATATAATTATTAAAAGATAAAATAAACCATAGTCAATAATATAAAATTCATCAAAATAAAACCAAAAAGCAAATGTTATCTAAAGAGAGGCAGTTGTTGGGCAATGATCAAATTCTTGCAATGTTCTGGTCTAATGTGGCGAACAAAGCCAAGTTTGTAGAGCACGAGACCATTGCCAAACCGATTGATATAAGAATAGTACTGAGTCTGGTAGTAATCGGCGTGGCACTCTGGTGAAGCAAACACTGCCTTGCATTCGATCCAAGTGATCACCAAACGTTCCATCTCACCTTCCAAGCTCTCTGGAATATGTTCGTCATCACAGCGATATAGAATCATCGAGTCATTTGTGCGAACCAGAATCAGAGGTAGATTTAACCGAAAATCCGGTGTCACGTCAAAATTGTTGCAGCGTAGTTCTTCTTCGCACATAAAACAAACCTTATTTTGCTTGAGTATGAGAAATATCTCCTTTTCAAAGGCAATTCCCGAGTTTAAACTAAGTTGGTTGTAGAAAAATCCATTCATAATATCGTGTTGATTGATTTGCATGATCTCATAAGCCAACCTGCCGTCATGACACAAGTTAGGCTCTTTCAACCACTTTCGAGTAGTCTCTTTACTCTTGGTAAAATCTGTAAGTATGGATCGAAGCAAACTGTAAGCACATACATTATGTTTCATGGCAAGTTCCAAGATAGACACATTTTGGTCCCATTCTTTGGCAATAGCATCATAATTGATACGACAACCTTTCATATCTTTACGAAACTCATAGTTGACTAGGCTATACATCGTCCAGTAAGTAATTCCTGTATGAGCATACTTGCTGGCCAAAGTATCCACAATAAGCTTCATCTGATTAAGTCCATACTCTTCGGTCAACTGTCGATAGTCTGTAAAGATGGTTTGAAATACAGATAACTTCATTGCGCCAATAATTGAGGACAACCACAAAAACAAAAACAGAGAAACTATTTGCACACAAGTGACAACACACCACTCGGTTGGGAAACAATTGTTGTGCCTTTACAGCCGGTGATTTAGGTACAGCCGGTTTTAGTTTTATTTATTCATTGATTACCAATTACCACATTCTATCATTCATAATTATGAATCTTACTTTAATGATTCTTGTGCGATCGACACATGGCACTTTGCGTATTTTGCCTTTATACAAAAGCCAACTACACTCGACTATCCGATGTATTTCACATTCCAAGTACATCTTTCAAGCTCAAAATACTGACCCAAACAAGGTATATATTTTTGTTGTTTACAACTATATCACTTTGTAACGATTGTTATTATTAGCTAAAAAGTGTTTATTTTATAGGATCTAATTAATAAGTCCGTTGAAGGTGAAACAATGAAGCAATTGACAAAACGTTCCGAAGGTGGACTTAGTTACGACAACTCAAGAATTGATGCCAAAAACTACTATGATCGTTCAAAGATGTATCTTAACAACTTATACTCGGATTTGTACTCTAAATATGAAGCAACATTTGGCCTTAACATGATTCAGGAGTATCATAACAATTTACAACAAGTACGTGTGAATGCATTTTATTATTGAAAAAATTAAGTTTTTTCTTTTAGATTGAGAGATCTATTTTGGATGCTTATGAAAGAAGACGGGAAATTCAAAATAATTTAAATGAAGTTCAAGCAAAAATAAAAGATATTAAGTTTGAAATGGGTAATTATCATAGTTATATATATTATTATATACGCATATTTATTCTGGTAAATATAATACTTTTTATTTATTGTATATTTACGTTCATATAGAGAAGTTCCCTCGCAACAGCGATCATTATATTACATTGTTCACAAAGGAACATAAGTTGTTGAAACATGAAGATAATCTGGGTAGCGAGTTGAAGAAAGAAGAAGACATAGAGCGACAATTATTGACATCTTTTTCGGAAAATGTCCGTAAATCATATCAAGTATGTATTTTCTTTTTTGATTTGTATTAGTCTACTCGATTACTACTATTTTTATTTTGTTAGATTGAATTAGCTCGTCGAAACAAGCAACAGTTTGTCTCTTACATCTATTATATCATCAGTAGTTCACTGGCAATTTCTTGCTACTTTCTTGGAAGGCGAAACTTTCATCATCGATATGAAGATAAAATGTCTGAGATATCTAAATCAACTATGGAAAATAGTGCGGCTTTATCTGAATTTTTTAAAGAAAATATGAAAACAATTATAGAGAAATACACTTCTTCATTTGATGCAATATCGCAAAAGATCTCGAAGATTGAAAGTGAAATGAGTTCTATGAAAAACACCCAAATTATTATTCCAGAAAAATCGGGTGCCGAGAGCAAAGATGGACTGAGCAACATGGCGATACAAACCTACGGACCTTACATTCTTTGTGCCTTATGCGGTTATGTTTTGTGGCGTCTGTTTTCTTAGCCATTTATTGTAATTTCATTGTTTTTGTTAAATTTAATTGTTTTTATTTTTTATTATATAAATGTTTCTTTGAAAACCAATATTGTTATTTGTTACAAGTTGAACGATGCTTCTAGTTCGACACTCTTGCCGCTCATTGCAGTGGAAACGAGTAAATTGGTTGCAAGTCAGATCTATGTGGTTGTGGAACAAGCCACCAACTGGAATTGCAAAGATAGAGAAACTCTCTTTATCTTTCTACTGTTTCAACCCTCAACATCTGACTAAATCGAAGGAATCGAAACCAATTGTGATAACACATGGCTTATACACTTCCAAGGAGTATTTCTACGAAGTGGCATCCACTTTGGGAAAGAAACTAGCTCGACCAGTCTACGTGATTGACCTGCGAAACCATGGAGAGAGTCCACATCGTAACTTTGATGGTGGAGCAACTCTCATGGTACTGGCTCAAGATGTGCTCAATTTCATGGATGAATTCTCGCTCAATAAGACTCTACTGATTGGACATGGTTTGGGAGGTCGAGCTATGATACAGTTGGCACAGCTCAACAATTCTCGGGTAGATCGAGTAGTTACGATCGACGTTTCCCAGGATGGACCGGCTCTTTACTCTCGCCACTTACCACGATACTTGAAATACCTCGATGAGATGGGTCTCACTACGTCTAATGCCAGCCTCAGCTACGTTAGACTAGCAATGAAAGAAATTCTTCGTAGCCAAGTGAAGAACCAGTGGAATCTCAAGCTACTTCTGGACAACATTCGAGCCACCACCGAAGGACGATATCGATGGCGATTTAACACCACTACCATTGAGAGTATGCTGCGTAACTGGACAAAAGTTAAACAAATCAATTATGCTACGCAGTCTAACAAGTCTAAAATGCTCAACATTGTCACCAAGAACAACTTTATTTCGTCCGAGGATTATCTTGACTTCAAAAAAACCTTTGGGGATTGTCGTGTTGAGTACATCAATAGCGGATTGTCACATAATTATAAAAATAATTTAGTTAAAATAATTGATAAATTTGCAAATTATAACAAATAAATATTAATATATTTAGTAGAAAATGTTGCGTAAAACATTAACTTAATTTTTTTGGTCATTCTAATTCAACTTTGGTAAGCAGGCGTGCCTTTTAAAAAGTCTAAATTCACTTGCTAGCGTTTGAGGTAGAAATAGTGTTCTTTTGTTTTTGGCGCAAAGCGCACTGTCAGCCGTGTGCACTTTGTCCTGCCAATTTCTGTTCAAAATACTTTCATTTAGGTTTCTGTTTTATTTAGAAATAGAAACATCAGTTATTTAACATCCAATGTTTACTCCAGATTTTATTTGATTGTTTCGTGTTATTACAATTTTGAGTCAGCATGACTGAAGCAAATGGAACGAGCACGGTGGAGGCAATGCAAGTGGACGAGTCGATCGTGAACGAGATTGAACACAGCAACAACGAAAATGCAAGTCCCGACACATCGATGGAGATGGACAAGACCGTGAGTGATAAAGACCTGTCTTTCGACACCAGTGTGAAGAGTGTTGCAAACAGTGCCAAGAAAGTGAAACTGTCGAAGCAAGAACGCGACAAGCTCAAAGCTGAAAGAGAGAAACTTAGAGAGGAAAGAGAGAAGTTAAGAGTGGAGCGTGAAAAAGCTCGGCTCGAAAAGGCCAAGGCAAAAGTCGAGTTGGAGAAACAGAAGTTGGAGCGTGATCAAAAGCTCAAGGAAGAGCGGGAAAGAAAGCAGAATGAGCTGCAGGAAAAGAAGTTGAAACTTGAGCAGGAAAAACAGGAGAAGATGCGTTTGAAAGAAGAAGAAAAGGAGAAGCGTGAGCGCGAAAAGAAGGAGAAAGAGGAGGAACGTGTACGACTCAGGGAGGCCAAAGAGAAGGAAAAGCAGAAGCGCTTGGAGGAGAAACAGTAAGTCAAGCTGTAAGCCTCGTGTCAGGCTTAACCTAATCCACTTTTTTGACTCACAGGGCGATGGAGGAGGAACAACGAAAGAAAGCTGAACTCAAAGCTAAATTGGAGGAGGAAAAGCTCGAGAAAAGTAGAAACTTTATGTCTAACTTTCTTAAAAAGTCTCAACATGGAAATGAAAATCAAAATAGCATGAATGCACGAGCATCTAATAAAGAAGAGACATTTCGTGCCGGCTTACCCGTTCCAAAATATTTGTTAGATCAATTTGACTCGCACGCTTTTTTGAGTCAAGTGAAACTTCAAAACGAGTCAACGGAAAATTTGTATTTAAACGCTTTTCTCACTGGAAAGATCAAACCACACTCGTTGAAAGATAATTTAATCGTTGATGAAGACGTGGTGGAAGAACTTCCCGACGAGTATCGTAATTCGGAATTCATCTATATCAAGTTTCATGAGAATGTGAAACCACCTTACTTTGGACCGATGCCATTCAAGTCAGCCAGTGTGAGTGGTCGGACCCCAATTGCGCGTGATACTACCATTGACTACGAACTGGACAGTGATGAAGAGTGGGAGGAAGGCGGACCAGGCGAAAGTCTTAGTGGGTCCGAGTCGGAGGGCGAGGTGGACAAAGATGACTACGAGATCGATGACTTCTTGGTGCCGCATGGCTACCTTTCCGACGACGAGAACGAGGCACCTGACGAGGATGTTCCACCCGATGCCGTCAAAACCGGACCTCTCCTTAAAGAGCAGACATTGCTTGCCGAGCGAAGCCGACGATTCACCCAAGTGCTCAAACCTCAAGTGATTGGTTGTGTTTGGTTCACCGATAAGAACCTATTTCCAGATAAGTTTCAATTTTTGCAAAAATTTAAGGCAGTTTCGGTTCCAAAATAGTCACAATGTCAAGTCACAAGTCACAATGACTTTGTATTTGATCCTATTTTTAAACAAAATTATTGTTTTTATCTTCATTTAAATAAATAACGGTTAATTATACAAACAATATAATATGGTTATTTCGAAAAGATATTTTGGACAAATTCATGGATTAAAAACTATATATACTGGTTAAGTTAGAAACAGATTTATTTATATAATAATATAATAATTGTTGTAGAATATATATATATGTTACGGCTAAGGTACATCGAAAAGATGTCTACAGTTTATTACTCAGTATCATATACAGCTACAAGAAGCTGTTAACCTAAAAAAATGACAAAATTATTTCTCTTTTCTGCTTCGTATTCCTGCTTAGGTGAGGTGTTTAAAATTAATACATTTTTAAAAAGTGAAAAAACCCAATATTACTCGGAAATCTGTTATAAATCGTGTGTTAACCCTTTCGCTCCCGAAGGCGCTATCGGGACGTATTTGTCCCGCTCATTCAATTAGCGATATAAAGCTTACCTTTTATTGATAATACTTGGGGTCGAAAGGGTTAAGGACTTTTGAGTTTATTTTTTAAATAAAAATATTATATATTTTAAGTTATATAATTTGTCACAAACAAAACCAATCAATACAAGTGCTCTTTACTTGCAAGTTGTCTATTACTAAGTATATAAATGTTACTGCAACTGTTAGTTGTTTATTCAGAGAAATTTTGTATATATAAAAAATTGAACTTTGATTTCTTAGAACAATAATGGTTAAATCGGGAGAGCTTTTATTAAGAGGAATGCCTTTAATTGAATACAACATTGCACTAAAAGGGAGATTACTCTAGTAAGGATGATTTAATTTGCCCAATTAATCACTATCGTAGCATAAAGTCAACTGAATTAATATTTGGTATATTTTAGCAAATCCCCTTGTTAGTGTATTGATGATTGAACATTTTACAATGTGACCAAACAGCATATCGTTTGGCTTATTCAATTCGTGAGTTTAGACAAAATAGTATAAAATGTATATCGATTACTAATTAGTGTGACTCGTTTAGAATCGCTATCTTCCGACTGATGTGCCCCAACATGCTTTACCGTTCAGTCAGCAGTGATCCCAATTGGAAAAAACAAAACTGTAACAAAACGTAGGATGTAATCGAGTTGGTAAGCGATTGGACTGTTTCTTTGAATCGAACGGAATTCTCATTACTAGCAGGAAGGAGACTAGAGGATCGAGCGGAAGTGTCCTCTTTTGTGCAGCTCGGCTCACAGTGGCACTCGAATCGGTGATCTGCAGTGTCTCGGCACCAGTGGCCTGTGCGCCGAGTTGGGCACACGTGCGGTGGCGAGCACTCCTTACTCACCGTGCTTCATGAGTGAGCGGGCTCATTGATAGATTTCCTAATTGTACCCAATGGTGCTTGATGCTGCTCCATTGCGTTTGTCAGCCTACTGGCCAGCCCAACAGTTGCAATAAGCCACCCACTCAAGCATGCTACAGTTTTGAATGTAATATAACAAGAATCGGTTCGTGCAAACCGTTTAGATTGAATGCCAGTAATAACAACTTCAAACTCACAAGATAACCAGATTCTCTGCCATGTTGACTTTTTTCATTAATTTGTTATATCAATTTTAATTCTTAAAAATTTAAAAAAGTAATGTTTAGCATTAGAACTATTGGTTCGAGAGTATGTGCTTCTTTACTTTATATACGCGTTTTGTACTACGTTTCTAGCCAAGAGGGTCTAATGTTTTCTTCGTGCCATGTTTGGATTTAATCAGATTTTGGTTTAGGCATGGATAGACAAATGTTCTTAGACAATGAACAAGAGCTTAGCACTGTGAACACGGCTTCTAATATTACTATTAACTAGTGTGCCAGTGGTGCTTAGTATCTAATTTTCTACAAGGAATTCAAATTGAATATGCATAGGATTGCGAAATATGTTAAAAGTTTTTTTAATTTAAAGAAAGGACATCCAGTCATTTTCATGAGATGACCAATTGCCGGTCATTATCAGAACATATTGTTGGGTTACCCGTTAGTTACATTAGGTACAGTAGCTTTGGTATTGTTTGTTTTGCCGAAACGAGCACTAGAGCACTGATTGCTTTGACTAATTGACTGCTGACTCAGGTCATAACTATACTCCTCACCTGGTTGCGTGACCGAGCTTTGCAAACTCTGTGAAGCAATCGCGCACCGGATCTTCTCAGCATCTGGTGAATGTATGTTTACACTGGTAAATGGCTTGTCGCTGGTAAACAGTAGTCATTGATGATGGCTGGCGACAAAGCGGTGCTGAGTAATTGCCTCGCGAGACAAGCAATTGCTGACAAGTTGATCCAATTGCCTAACAATGAGCGACAAGGCGTTCCCGTCAGTGGAGCGCCATAGGGGCCAAGTAATGGCAATTTGTAACGCGATCGGAGGTGGCTGCAATATCCAGAGCACAATCGAAACTCAATTAAGTTAGGCAAGCATAGGAAATAGTTGGCATCGCCATTCGGAGCACGTCGCCCGCTTGGTGGATCTTGCAGCGCTAGTCCTGGCACTGCACGATGCATGGTAGCGAGCCATTATGGCCAAATTTGATTTAGACATTTGTAGCCTTGTGCTACGCGACGCTCAGCACTGCATCACCTTTGTTTCTAGCTAATTGCTCACATTTTGGCTGAACCAACCGAAGTGCTGGATCGTCGCTGAGACGTGAATCTGTTCAAGTGCAAAATCGGTCATTCGTCCACGGTAGCGGCATTCGGAGGCCAATCAGACCGACAAGCGCTACATTAAATGTGATTAACTCGCTTAGAAGCTTTTATATTACTAACAACTTTTCTATGTGATATGGCTGCGCGCACTAGGCGGGTTGTGAGTTTATTGGATTTTCCATGCGAATGCGGACAGGCCTAAAGTGGTTCCATTGACCCTCTCCAACATATGCGCGTCATTGTTTCGTCAACACCGCAAAGCAACTCGAATAGCACCTCTCAGCTCGAAAGTCACCACCATTGTTACTATTTGTTATTTTTCGCCTAACCGATGGCCCAGTGGAGTGTAATCGACATATGAACGCGGCATATGAAAGCTGAGGTGCTCTCAGGGCTAAAAGTTGCCTGTCCGCCAAATGCCGACCAGTGCCGGTGGTGGATGGGTGTGGGCAGTGGCAAGCACCGACGAGCACCGTGATGCCTGGTGTCGCCCAGAGCCACACTAGGCATCCTCCTAGAGACCAGCTTGCACACTGATGCCACTCTCTCACATGTCACACCAGCCATTGCCCTGGGCCATGCCAACCAAACAGTCAAATCTCATTTCAATCCAAATGGCGCGAGCAAATGTTTGCGTCACCCGCTTTTGATTTGGCACAAATTCGATTACCTCCACGCAACCAGCGCCATCTGGCCCTATATTGACTTCTAGTACCTCGGCGATGCATGTTCTCGGCTCCACTGAAAGAATTTTAATAAATTTTAACCAATGATTAACTTTTTTTGCAAGTAAATTAAAATGCAAATTAGTCTAACTCTACCAAAGCGTCATGGGCCGTTTCGCTGAGTGAATGGAAAAGCAGTTCTTGATCTATCGCAACACTTAATTGCGCTAGCAGTAAACATAAATTGAATTTGAATTGGGAAATTTATTTACAACAAAATGCTTATTGACAGCTCAAAGTGACGATAAAGAGTTTAATTTATTTTTAAATTAACTGGTTGGCTGTTGGGCGATTCTGTTGAGTTGTCGAGATGGTTAGGTGTACACCAATCAGCAGAGAGCAAAACTTCACTTCCCATGCTGTTTTGACAGGCATCCAAGTCCGGTGACTCTCGCTTCCGTTTGCAGTGTGGCTCGCACTCGGACTCAGGTTCATTTGGCTTGTCGTGGTGAGCTAATAAACTTTCAATACTGAATTGAGCTCGGTTGTTTGGTCTCGAAATAGCCTGCAAATCATGCCGAATGTTCAGATCAATCAGATGCTTGTAGAATGACTCGTTGAACGCGTTGCTAGGCGGCTTCAATGGGTAACTGGCTGGCAAAGTGAATCGTAGTGAATTAAAGAGATTGAAAGCTTGCTGCGTGAGCAAAGAGGTGGTGGGACTGAGCATTGCTGCAGCAGTGTTGACTGGGGTAGTGATTGGAGTGTGGTGGGTAGAGGGTGGCATCACGAGGCTACCATGGCAAGTGGACTTGTCGATCACCGCCAGGGGAGAGGGCACCGGACTATCTTCGTCTTCCTCGTCGTCTGGAACCGAGAGACCCATGTGCTTTCGTACCTTTCGTTGTGCTTTGCGCCTTCGAAAATCGCCCTTTTTGAAGTCCTCCAGGTTGGCTGGGTGGATAGCCCAGTAGTGTCCTTTGCCGTTTGCACTTCGACCTGCCTTGATGAAACAGTCATTGAGCGAGAGGTTATGTCGAATGCTGTTTCGCCATCCTGGACCGCGATTGCGAAAATATGGATAGTGATCCAAGATGTGCTGGTATATGTCGGACAAAACCATCTTCTGCTCAGGCATACTAAGAATGGCCATCGCTATAAGACCTATGTAGCTGTGCTGAGGCTTCGGTTCTTCTTGCAAGTACCGATACCGCGGCTGCTCAATTCGAGAAAAGCTGCTTAAGCTAGCATTGTTTTTCACCAGACCAGAGTATTGACTGTAGTTGCAAGCTTGGGTATTGTAGAGATTGCTTTGTGTTAACAATTGCTGGTGAAATCGCATCCGGGCAAGTTGATACTCTGAGATCTGTTCCTTGCTCACTTGACCAACATTAAGTGTTGTGGGAGAGACGGCTGGGTTGAGCGTGAGAAGACTGTTCATGTAGAGCAATTGCTGGTTGAGGGCTTCACTGGTGGCCGTTGGCGCTACCAAAGGGCTTTCCAGCAACTCGAGCGCCGCGAGACCTGCTTTCGTGTCTTCCATGTCTTCTCGCTAGCTCAACTTGAGATCAGATAGAGCTCAGACAAGTCACCCAGTTATATACGGGCTTATTTGCCACAGCGCCAGTCCTGTTTGGGCCGTAAACCACAAAACATATACAGGACAGACTGGCTCTCTCCCTCTCTCTCTCTTTCATTCTTTCTTTCTCACAGTGTGTATGTGTATGTGTGTGTGTGTGTGTGTAAAAACAAATGAAAACTGCATAAACCTGGTGCAAACAGAATGTGCGCGCGCGAGGGAGGAGTCAAGCGCGAGAGCACCGTACACTTCTCAGAGCGATGAGCACAATTAAGCGGGAAATCAAATCAGTTGTTTGCATTTACAAAGATTTGCACACAGCAAGGCTGTGGCGGAGCGAGCCAGAAGTCAAAGGAGGCCACACGCATGCACCGCTCTGGCCACACCGCTCACTGGCCAGTCCACCTATAGCAAGCGCGCCAGCTGCCGTCTTGAGCCTCACTGGGCACTGGTGTGATGTAGGCAAGGCGTGGCCTTCTCTCCAGCCCACTCTTAAAGCGCCCACCGAGAGTTTGTTGGCATTCGTCACTGTAGAAAGGTAGGGATACTCTGTACGAGGTTTCTCTCCGCCACACCACTCTAGGAATCATGTGAACTGAATCGGCTCCTAAAACTTATATTTTACAAAAAAAATTCTTATGCGCTAATGTAGGCATCGTAAAGAAAGTTTCTAGAAAAACTTTACTTTGATAGTGCTTTTCAGTTTTAAAAAAAATTCACATAAATTCCTTATGTTGGTTTTTCCTGTGATTTCTAGTTAACCTTAAAATGAGTCATTGAACTAATGTCTAATAAGTGAAGTTGTGATGTTATGATTTCAATCAACTGTTAAAAGTCGACATCGATTATTGTTTAAAAATACAAGTCTTAGAAACCTATCAACTACCAATAATTCATAGAATTATATTATGAAGAGAAGCCATGTGTACGGTATCACTATTTAAATACCGTGTTAGCAACCATGTTATGACGTGAAACTGGCCTCCATCATCTCTATATCGCTGGTGGCCATTTTCTCACCCAATTCAAAGCAAAACCTACACACTTTTGAATGCGTTGAAGCAAGCACAATTGTTTAATCTCTCTTTTCAGTCAAATAAGTAAATTTTTGCCAGTAATTTATTCTTCGTCTCTAGTCAATCCTAATAATCGATTCAAATTGTTGGTACTAGGGTATCACGTATTTGATTGCGTCAAGTAGGCGGTCAAGTTATACAACCTAATTTGGTTCATTTCAAAAATTATTTATATGGTCGATAAAGAAGTTATATACCAAGTTCTACATTGCAAGCTTTTCGAAATTGAATTTTGAAAATAAATTGAAATAGCATTTATTACTCCTTGAGAGTGATTTTATCTCAATTTTTTCTCTAGATTCTTCTCTATAATTAAATTATTTAGTTAATGATTTAAATTCATTGAACCTACGCTTGACAAATTGTAGTAGTTTTATTTATAAATAGCTTAAAATTATAACAACACAATTCTTGGTTTTCAGTTGTTTATTGTTGTTTCCCATAAATTTGGTAAAATGGTTTTTTTCTTTCTATTTTTATGACTTTGAAAATCAATGTTTTCATCTCGGTATATATATTGTTACAGTCTATTATTAGTATAGCTCGTTTTCGCTGGTATAGGACCATAATTTTGTATGTTAACGGACAGCTTTTTTTGTTGCCGAACTAATTAAATTTTTTGGTGCACAACCCACGAAAACGAGCTATAATTATTAGTAATGGTCTACCATCACAACTTTTATTTAGGTATATTATAGAAATATTAAAATAATTCAATTTGTTATGCCAAATGGTCAGAAGGAATAAGTAAAACAATTTAAGGTTGGCTGGAAAGTGCCAAGTGGCAAAGGTCAAGTGAGCAATGGTGTCGGGTTAAAATAATGAAGTCAAATTGACTTTGCTTGTCACAAAGTGCATTCTCGTGTGTTATCAATGGGTAATGGTAGAGAGCGTTTGTGAACAATCGACGCTGATCGACATGTGAATGTTGATCCAAATGAATGGTGGAGTGGTTGGGACAGAGACGGTCACTGGCCCGACCAAACCCTGTCTCCCTCTGGTGTTTCTCGTGGCCATGGCCTATTCTCAGCAGGCCCGGAACACTGATTTGGCTACTATGTCTATTTGCTGGTGGCTTGCTATCGGGCATGATCAGTGTTGTGTTGACAGCATGACGCGAGTTGACTCGAGATGTGTTGGTCGGGTTAACTTGACGCTGCACCGGCCAAGACAAATTGGCGACTGGGCACATTGTGTGAATAGTGTCTGTCCAGTACAGTCACTGTCACTGTCAACGAGGTGCAATTTGTGTAGCCATTGTTGTCGCAGACAGTGGGCTTTTATCGCCAGACACGGTGTTAGCCTTTTCACTAGTTCAGTCTCAAGAACGAAGTGAAAAGCAGAATGAGCTTAAGCTAGTCAAACGGCTGGCTTCCTATCCCGGTGATCGATTAATTATCCCAGTCCATTATGATTCATTGCTGTCAGAGCGGTGGTTGATGATTTGTCCAAACACATTTTGCCTTCAGTGCCGGTCAACGTGGCGCGAGCAACGGAACGAACTTGTTTACACTTAGAAGTGGCATTCACACCTAGCTCGATGCTACCAATGCTCGAGTACTGACTGTTGGACTGCTGCATAGTCGTGCCACTTATCGACCACCTCTTGGAGATCATTTCAAGTGAAACATTAGTAGAGGGTCACCTCTGCACAGTCCATATTACAAAGTCACCTTACTATTTATTTACGTAGTCAGAGGAAATGTTGGCCTGGCTCAATCTGAGGCTACCCTCAATGAGGCAATTCTTATCCCTTAATTCCGGTAAAGAGCTTCAAGTTGTGAAAATGTAAATAAAGTGCAGGCAGACAACAAAGCAGTCTTAGGGCAAACAAACGAGCACGCAAGCACGGGGTCCGCACTAAGCACGAGTTTGCGCTTGCACTAGTCGATCAGCATTGTCGCCCTCCACTCGCCTTCCACCATGGTGCACTGCCATCCCGAATCAATCAAAACATTGGCTTGTCTTAATCCTAGTCTGTCTTGTTCGGATTGTCTCCTGTCCATTGTTGTTGGTTTAGTGGTTCACTTATTGCTTCACTATGATTACTGACCACCATTTGGGTATGCTCATTGCAACACAATTAGTCCACTGTTTGTGAGCACAGACGCGCGTGCAGTTATTAGACTCGCTCAGACAGATACTGCTTAATCACTCGATACTTAAGCTTCTTAAGTCCATTCGACTTGGTAGGGGTGGATTGGTCCAATCTAAAGCTGAGGTGCGATGAGTCAGGTCAGTTAAGCGATGGGTTTGCATGCGATCGCCCTAACTGCAATGGCATTCACCTTGATCGAACTGCTGAAGCGTGCTGTCAAGTGCCACAGTGGCCAATCTAAACTGAATCAATTCACAGTTCAACGATATGTCAACAATCAAGTTACTTAAGCGACTCTTGGCAAGCAATTGAGCGCATACATACCACACCATCGCACCATCTCCGAGTTGCGCGCAGCACTTTGGCAAGTTTGTCGAGTAGTGCTGTGGGCAGTCGCCACCTCTAAGTCTCGCTCTTAATTTGCTTATTGTCTTATTATGCTATGCAGTGAAACCTCCCTCTGCATCACGCTGTGGCTTTTGTTGTGAAGCTCTGGGCCACATCAGCAGTCTAAATGCACTGATGGGCAGCTTTTAACGGCCATTTGCCGACTGGCTTGCTGACAATGGCGCGAGGGCCATCATCAAAAGGCACCAGACCAGCAGAGCACCATCTTCTATAGCAAGAGATAGATCCGCAAGCGAACGAGCGTGGAGGCGCGAATCTCGGGCACATTAGTGGTAGTTGGATTGGCTGTCAGCGTGGTTCACTTGGCCACTCTCTACTCGATGACAAGCAATCACGCGGGAGCGTCAAGCAGCGTGGTCATCGAGCAACCACGCACTTCGATTCAAGCTTGATTGCTCTTCAACTTGAAAATTAAAAACATTAACCTCGCATTAAATGCACTTAGAGCACGCTCAATTTGTCGCTGCCATCATCTTATGCCACCCATAATCAACACTGCGAAATATACACTTGAAGGCTACGAGTCAACATCAACGCTCACTGCTCTTTGTGGTGATTATTTGGAGACATGCCAAATATGTATCACCTCTTCTTACAATATATTTTACAAGCATTGTTAACTTTGATTTGCTTTTAAAAATATTGCGATGTGTACTCTTGACATTCACTTAGTTTAGCAAATTAGTTCTACTAGACTAGTTCCATCAAAGTTAGTAATAGTTCTCGAAATTGCATAGTATTTGTAATGTTCGTTGTTACAGATTTCTCCCTTATTAATTAGCTTCTCATTAAAGTTTAATTTAAATCATTCAAAGCAACATAATTAACTTGGTAAGGAAACTTTTAAGTATAATTTAAATTTAATTTATAAAGTTAGAAAAATGCATTTAGTATATAACTTAGTTCTTAATTTGTAACATAAAATATTTTTTTTAAAACTTATAAATAGTCAATCTGTTTCAAGTTAATTAGTCATTTCGTGATAAATCAAGTTTAATTTTAAAAAATAGTCTTTGAAAATCGTTTTTACAAGTTTAAAATATAAAAGAAAAATATACTACCGATTATCTCGAGTTTGAACAACCAACTGAATAACTGAAAAAGCATCAAATCGATTCTTAATCGAATATTGTCTGTATAAATGCACCATCGGTTAGACGATCCAATATTTGTCAATATTCTAGACTGAAACGACATACTACACGATTTGTGATTTTCACAAACTATCGTATCTCTATTGAAAAAAACACATTATGCACTGGAGAGTTTTCAGAAATGAGTATTTGTGTCGATTGCTGATTGCTAGATTTATGTTGGCTTCTTAAAAATATATAATAAATAACTCAAACAATTGGTTAAGGCATAAAAATTGTAATTATAATTTTAATCACTATATTTAATCAAACTTTATGTCAACATTTGTACAAAACCTTATTTAAATATAAAATATCTAACAAGAAAATTGTCGCATCCTTACGTGCGACTCCCATTACGTACAAAGTCACACTTTCTCGTCGTCTCACCTAATTTGTTATTGAATTATTCTTTTGGTTGTAGTAGTTATTTAAATGTCGATTTTTAGTTAAGTTTGATTGAGTGTATGTATCTTTTTCCTTTCCTAAATTTACAAATTTTAATATGCATCTAAGGTCTTCCCTTTTTTGTTCGCCTCGTTGTTGTCGTCTAGCCCAATCAAAGCCGTGTTGTGTTGGAGACTTGGATGTAAAAAATATTGTATTTTAGTTGTTTTGCTCAATAATGTATAGAGTAATTATTCTATTCCTCTCAAATACTTTTCACATCAAACACTGATCAAAATGTATAATACCAATATGAGGAACTAATACAATCTGAGAATTACAGATAATCTGCTCAAGAAAAGACCTCCATTATAAATTTCCATAGAGCAGGCGCACGCGTTACCTCTGGCCACATTTCAAAAAAGGTTACTTTGTACTGCAAAGATAGAGAACATTTTGGGTCGTTTTTTAAGTGTTGTTTGTAAACTCAAACTTTTTTTGAGTGCAATGTTCAATTCGCAAAATTGTAGGAGAAAGAAAAACCTACATTTTTTACTAGATACAGGTAACACTCCACTCACAGACCAGCGTCCAAATATATTTGAAATAATTTTTTTCAATAATTTGAAATAATAAATTTTTAAAATACATTTGATTTTTTTTGAATAAAATTATTTAAAAATATGTTCAATTTCTAAATACAGTTGAAAAACTTTTTAAACTAATTTGAAAATTTTATTTATTTTTCAAATTCATTTAAAAATATTTTTTTCTCTAATATATTTGAAAAAATAATTATTTTAAATATATTTGGAGGCCGGTCTGTCTTTCGGATCGGATCAATAAAGGGTCAAATACGGTTTATAACTTTGACAATGCAAAATGGTCTTTTCTTGAGATATGATCAAATGTAAAGAGTGTACCTACAAGCAACACTCAATAAACGCCCAAAAATGTTCTCTACCTTTGACTGTACAAAGTGGCCTTTTTAGCTCGCTTTCGGTTCCGCAGGAGCCAAGCGAGCTTTTGCTTTCACCCAGCTGGCTGGGCGGCAGGTACAATTAATTTGCCTAGAAGCAGGCTAAGCTAAGCAAAATCACTAAGACCAATTAATCACAAATATATTCAAGCTTTGCAAATTAATATCAAACAGTTCTCAAACCCTTCTGGTTAGTCTGAGACCCGACAAATGGTCTCAAATTACTTATTTACGTCGCTTGGCAGTTCTCCTCACCGCTGTCAGATGGCGCCATTTTCAAATTATTTAAATTAATTTAACCAAGACTTTGCAAACTGATTTCAAACAGTCTTCAAGCCCATTTGGTTAGCCCACAGACAGCGTTGAGAACGAACGGTCGTGAGGTGGACGGAGTCGCATAGGGGCAATGAAAGTTTGTCATTAGACAAGAAACAACATAGTTATGATGAACCAACAAATGTAAACAAACCATTCCAATTGCTTGCTTATGAGCAGTCATGAGTTAACAGCGGATTGATCGAAATAGCCACCACTTTGGTAATGCAAATTTTCGAACAATCACGTGAACACTTTGCACTGCAACAGAAGGGGCTAATCCGTTGTTAACTCAACACTGCTTATGAGTCTATTCACATATGACGTTATTTATCTACTTATAACTCTGTTGTTTTTTATAATACATTTTTTCGTTTTCCATCTGATCCAGCATGTCTCACAAAACATTTTTAATACATTTTGTTCTGCATTTAGTCACGAATCAATTTTCAAATATATTAATAATAATAATAATAATAATATTTTTAATATAATTCTTTTAATGTTTTGTGAAAAATGCTTTTTTCAAACATCATTCATGATTCTATAAAAAACATTCTAGCTTTAAAAACAACTTTTTTGTTTCATTTCCGAAAGCGAGTCCCTTGTCGGCTTGGCGGCAAGTTTTTGAGATGTGGCCAGAGGTAAAGCGGGCGGCTCTCCTATGCCGATTCACAGCGGAGACCTTTTGTTGAGCAAGTCTGTACTTGTCAATTTACAATGCAGGTTTTTCCGTAAGAAAATGCACTGTGCTAAATGTAAAATTTCTAACAATTTGTTTATGAATCAAATTTAAAAATATCTTTTGAAATCATAACCCTTTGCTTTTTTCTCACTGCTCGACCAAGTCGCCATCTAGTGGTTGATAATATTTGCTGGAATATTTCAAATAAAATTATTTTTGATAATTTAACCGGTGTAGTTTAATTAAACAGTTTGTAGAAGATATTGTTTTAGTTTAATATCTGTCAAGTTGTTTAAAAAACAAAAAACCCAGTGGGTAAGTTTAAAGTGCGAAAAAGTAGTAAATCATTAGTTTGAATAGCGCAATAGTTGAGACAGTTTGGTTTAATCTCTAGGGCGCATGCGTCATTGCATTAGGTTTATAAATTAATTTATTTATAATTTGTATGCGCCCAGAGGTTAAACTAAACTGGCTCAACTATTGCGCTATTACTCAAACTAATGCTTTACTACTTTTTCGCACTTTAAACTTACCCTCTGGGTTTTTGTTTTTTAAACAACTTGACAGATTTACAAGTTTTTTTGAAGTTTTTAATAAAAGAGTAAAGCTACTATAAATAGACAATTTTTAAAATTGTTTTATTTTTTTCCTAAAATTTAACGAAATTTAATGAAACGAAGTAAAAAGACTAAGTCGGTGTTTCCCGGTGCCTAGCCAAGTTGTCTCCCCAAAGGCCAAATTATCAATCCCCCCTGTAGCTGGTATTCGGCTGGTCCATTAGTTAGTTTCAAACATGTGGTTGTGTGTAGGAATGGGGGGAGTAAAAATAGCACTAATTGATATCATAAACAAAGGGTTGAATTTGACACTGTAAAGGGATAGGCCGCTCTGTATATGTGACCAATTATAATTATATGACCTCTCTGAAAGCAATCTCAAATGTGTTTCTTGTTAGCTGGGGGGGTTTGCCATAAACAGCACACATGGTCAAACGCTACGCGTATCTGTAGATAGCTTTAGGTGTTGGGTCTGCTTTTTGTATACTAAATCGTAAGTTAAAGCATAAATCGATAGATATAGTCAAAGGTAGAGGACACTGGTTCATCATATATATAAATTATATATATATATATTAAATTATATTTTCAAAATATCCATTTTGTCATTTCAAACAAATTTTAAGAGTCTTTGCGTAAATTGTCTCAATTAATGATTTGTTTTGAATATGTGTAGAATCGAGTATAATCTGTCAAATATATTTCTAATTGTTTTAAGAATTTTCTTCTAAAAGTTTCGGTTGCTACACAAAACAAAATACAGTGTCAAAACACTCAAAAAAACAATAGAAATTATCCGACAAACAAACTAATTGAATTAGAATTAGTCTTTTTATTACACTATTTTGTTTCAAAAATTAGGATCAATTTTGGGAACAGTTTGAAATATTCGAGCAGCTTTCAAATTTTCATATTCGATTCTACATATTCTGAACTTTTGAATGAGATAAAGAATATTTGAGAATTCTTCCTATTAAAATTTAGAGACTAAAAACTTAGTTTTTTGGAATCAGTCTTTAAAACCTAATTGTAATCGAATATAAACCTGAAATATTCTGGTTTTTATTTTAAACTTTGCTAATATATGTAATATAATTTGAAATATTGCCTAAAAAAGAGATACATTACATTCTTTGTATTCTACTATCAATGATAGTCTACCATAAAAAATAAGTGTACTAGAATCCAGTAGATGGCGCCACTGAAAAAGGAGTTAAGAAACAAAGGCAATAGAATAAGCTCCTCCTTCTCATCTTTCTCTTCCTCTTCCTTCAAAAACAGAGAACAACGGAATTGGCCAAACTCTTTGTTTGCAATCAAACGATTTGAGCGCCCTCTCTGATTCTGTAACAAAAACTATCATATTAATTAATTAATGGATTTAATTTTTCTTCAATTTTAACATTGAAAATTTCCTTTAAAAATCAAAAATTTGCCTAATTAAACAAAATGTGTAATCAATTTTTAAAGAATATATATTTCAAGTTCAATTATATTTCAAAAATGCAACAAGTATTACGTAATTTATAATTTAAAATAATGTTTAAAAAATAAATAAAGATTAAAATAGCATTCTTTGTTATTCTACTATCATCATAAAAAATAATTGTACTAGAATCCAGTAGATGGCGCCACTGAGAAAAGAGGTTAAACAAAGGCAATAGAATAAGCTCCTCCTTCTCCTCTTTCTCTTCCTCTTCCTCTTAAGAACAAAGAACAACGGAATTGGCCAAACTCTTTGTTTGCAATCCAACGATTTGAGCGCCCTCTCTGATTCTGTAACAAAAACTATTATATTAATTAATTAATGGATTTAATTTTCCTCTCAATTTAATTAAATTTTAACTGTAAAAATAAAAATTTTCCAAAAAATCAAAATTTTCCTTTTTAAACAATGTAACCAATTTTTAAAAGTAAACTTCAAGTTTAACTGTTTCAAAAAATGCAACAAGTGTTACGTTCTCTGTGGAGGGGACCAAGTTGGACGTTTTCCGTTTATTGCTATTCCGGTTTAACCCTAGCCTAGCTGACCTTATAAAAGCACTGTGCACTTTCTCTCTCACTCTCATTTGCTTTTGTCACTTTGTCTCTTTTGGATTCACTTTTTTTTCAATCACAATCTCTTCTCACTCTCACTCACTTACTCACAGGTAAGTTGAAATACTAAGACTAATAATTCTAAACAAATTAAGTTTTTAAGCTTAAATTTTAGTAAAAAGAATTATTCTATAATATATATTCTCTAATTTGATTTTAAAATTTTATTTATTAAAAAATTAATAGTGTAATTCAAAAAACTAATTCTAATTCAATTAGTTTTTTTGTTTAAAAAAAATCTTCATTTTTCTAAGTGTGTTTTACTACACACAGAAAAATTGTGCAAATTAATCCTCATTTTCAGTACACACTGAAAAAATTTCAGTTTTTCAGTACACACTGAAAAAAAATTTAGTTTTTCAGTACACACTGAAAAAAAATTTCAGCGTTTCAGTACACACTGAAAAAAATTTTAGTTTTTCTGTACACACTGAAAAAATTTCAGTTTTTCAGTGTGCACTGAAACCTATTTTTTCTAAGTGTAGTCCCAAATTTTTAAATATATACTTTCGAATGACATATATAAAGAATATTAAAGAATTTTTCTCTCCAAAATTTAAGATAAACTTTATATAATTTTAAAAATAAAAAAATTTAAGCTTTAAACTAAACTTTTCTCTTTATATTATTTATATAATTAATTTTAGACTCGAATCTCGAATCAAATCACAAAATCTGATTCTAAATCTAAAATCTCAAAAATGATGATGAAAATTTGAAGATTTAAAAAAATGGCTATTTTTACTATATTGTGAAATTTTCAACAATTAACTTGGATATACTACGATATATTATTACCAATATATAATAATAATGGATTTATATGGCATAACCTAAAGAAACCTATGAGAAATGGCACGGCCTGATGTAAAGTTGATCTGGGGTTTATCGCTCTTTTTTTGTTGTTCGAAAGAAGTTGAAGAAAATTCATACAAAGGGATCAACTAAGTTTGCCTACCGCTCGTGTGAGTATACTCTCCCTATACACTAGCTAGTGTCAAGTTTGGGAAAATTTTAGAAAAATTAAAATTAAAGAAAAACCAATGATATTTTCTCCTATATATTAATGAGAAGTATGGTCGTGGTTTTCTATGATATATGTCCTATGTTGTATGTTCATTTTCATGTTCATGTTCTGGCATTGCTTGGTTCTCTGCCATTTTTTTGGGTTGCACTGTGAAAGTTACCCTACTTCCACTGTGCTTACACCGATTCGAATCTATTGTTGTGATTCGAATTCTTAACCGGTTCGAATCTAACTTTCTCTGTTATGGTTTGAATTTTATTCCGATTCGGTTCAAATTTTTCTGCATAAATCTTTAAATTCTCTGTCAGTTTGATTCGGAATTCAAACTTTTCCAATTCTCGCTGCATTTAATTCAAATTTTTTGCATAAACTTTCAAATTAACTCGAGTTTGACAACGGCGGCTCTGTCACCGTTTTTTACAAGAGGCAGACGGCGCTTTAGCGCCAATCCTCTTGTAAAAATAATTTTATGATATAGGATTAAAAATTAATTTAATATATAAGATTATAAAAATATATATTAAATTAAATTTAAATAAATTTTTTGCCGTCATTTTTGAAATTATATTAATTAAACCGGTTATATATGTAAACACAAATATATACAAATATAAATGAAAAAAAATAGGACAAAATTATTTAAACAAGATTTTGAAACAAAGTTATAAACTCATGGAAAAAATAATCTCAGTCAACAAACGGAATGGTCAAATATTGATTTAATAATTAATATATATTTTCTAAATTCTCAATGAGAGAGAGAGAGAGAAAAAAAGAGAGAGACTGAGAGAGAAAGAGAGAGAGAAATAGAGAGAGAAAGAGAGAGAGAAAGTGCGAGAGAGAGAAATAGAGAGAAAGAGAAAAGAGAGAGAGAGAGAAAAAGAGAAAGAGAAAGAGAAAGAACGAGAGAGAGAAAGAGAGATAGAGAGAAAGAGAGAGAGAGAGAAATAGAGAGAGAAAATAAAAGAGAGAAAGAGAGAAATAGAAAGAAAGAGAAAAAAAACGAGAAAAAAAGAGCGAGAAAGAGAGAGAAATAGAGAGAAAGAGAGAGAGAGAGAGAGAGAGAGAGAGAGAGAGAGAGAGAGAGAGAGAGTGAGAGAAACAGAGAGAGAGAGAGAGAGAGAGAGAGAGTAAAAGTGAGAGAGAGTAAAAGTGAGAGAGAGAGAGAGAAAGAGAGAGAAAGTAAAAGTGAGAGAGAGAGTAAAAGTGAGAGAGAGAGAGTAAAAGTGAGAGAGAGAGATAGAAAGACCGAGACAGAGTGTGAAAGGGAGAGAAAGTGAGGGAGAGGGAATAAAGAGAGAGAGAGAGAGATAGAGAGAGAGAGAGAGAGAGGAGAGAGAGAGAGGACAAACAATTCAGTGAACCCTTTATGGTTGAAGACCCTTGTGTGTACCAAAGTGTGTTCAAATTACTTCTACTATGGGAGCCCCGAAATCCACTAAAATGGTTCACAATCTAGTTCGAACCAGATTTAATCACACTATTCTCTCTCTCTCTCTCTCAACTTTCACTTTCCTTTATTTTTTATTATTCCCACTTTTTCTCTCACCCTAACTTTCTTTCTTTATTTCAGAGGATCATCAAAGACGAGGAACAAAAGATCAATTATAAATTTAATTACACACACATCAGTGATGCTTGAGTTGGTTTTAATCACCCTTTTTTAACGGTGAGTGAGAATGAAAGGGAGAGAGAGAAAGAAAGAAAGAAAAGGTTAAAGAGAGAGAGAGAGAGTGAGTGAGAAAAAAATAAATAAACCAGAATAGAATTTTGTTAATTTTACATTTTAAAAAATACACTAGTTTTTCCTCTGAAAATGATGAAGAATAACTCAATAGTATTGAAGATAGTGAGAGACAACTCAATAGTATCGAAAATAGTGAAAAACAGCTCAATGTTATCATGATAGTGAGAGACAACTCAATGGAATTGATGAAAGTGAGGGGCAACTCAATGGTATTGATGATAGTGAGGGACAACTCAATGGTATTGATGATAGTGAGGGACAACTCAATGGTATTGA
>WURS02371420.1:0-17425 GCA_011762765.2 Rhinocypha anisoptera
CTCCTCCCCCTCCCACCCAGTTTACACCCACCCCACACACTCCGCAGGAAAAACACACCACGATGGGATCGGGGAAAACACCTTCTCTTTTTTTAAAAAGAAAAAAAAGAGTCGAAAACAACCTCGAGCGGATGAGTGACGGAGTAATGGAGGCAAACACGAGCAGGAAAACAGGGTCACTAACATAACAGGGGCCTCCAAGCAAAATGGAAGAGGAGGTAGGACGGAAGGAAGAGAGGAATGTATAACGATGGAAAGAGGGAATGACAGCGGAGCGAAAAGTAGGAGAACGGGAGAGAGAGGAGCGGGAGAGAGAGAGAGAGAGGGGAGCGGGAGAGAATAACAGAGAGAAGGAATAACATATGCTCACAAACCTTCCCAAGAGTTGTTTTCGAGGGTCATTTCGTGGAACAAAGGACGCTGGAGGGGGAGGACGCAGGGAATGTGAGAGGGATGAACGGGGACGGGCGGAGGAAGGATATCGAAAGAATTGATGTCGATTGCTTGTTGTTATTCTTTTTTTTTCAATTTCCATCGCCACCACTCTCTCCCCCAACCCCCTCCCATTCTCCTCGTCGACGAATCGAAGCATGGGGAGGAGACTCGAACCGTAGAATGGGATCTCATTGATTTGCCACCGCAAGAGAGAGAGAGAGAGATTTGGCCGCCGGTGGCTTGGACGCTGAAGTGACGCGACAGTTGGGAGGTTAATTTATGGGGCATTTATTTACGCGGTGGACAACGGTGGTCCCCCGAGACGAATCTCCGATTCCGGCCAGAAGATCCTCATCCCCTCCCAAGATTGATGGAGATGACGGCACATCAGCTGAGAGCGGTCAACCCACCTCCCCCCCCCCCCCTCCCCCAGTTGGGGGGAATGGAGGCAGAAGCGGGAGGGAGAGAGTCCTCCCTTGCCCCCCCCCAGCGCCATCTATTCCACACAGCTGTACAGTCGTCCTCTTCTCTCCACGAGTGCAGCTGAGAGCATATTCTGCTACACACTGACTGACGGCTTTCAAAGCCATCACGTAGTGTCCTTGTGGGAGGATCGTGGGGACGCTCGATAAAAAAACATATATATATATATATGCATAAAGAAATTAATAAACCATGCAGATGGGGAGTACGGTCGCAACGGACGGTTTTTTCCATGCGTGATGTCACAGTTTTTTTTTTCTTTTTGAGTTTTCTCGGTACCCTTTTCCCACGTGTCGCATTTCGACGTGGCTTCGTTCTCGATATCGCCTCCTCCCCCCCCCATCCCTCCCCAGTTTGAAACCCAGCCGCAGCACCTGCCAACCCCCCTCCCCCACACTTCCCGTGAAAATGTTTCAAACGTGAATCAATATTGCTAACAGTAGTTACAGCTGTCCATCGGTCGCTTCAAGAGACGGGGTTCCAAAGTTATTAATTTAATTGGTATCTGCCACGTTTTTTTCGAGCAAGAGAGAGAGAGAGAAGGGCTCTTTCGGTGCGACTCCATGCCATCCGTCCCTCCATCCGATGTCAAAATTTGTGGAATTTTCACTGGACACCTCACTCCTATGTGTGTGTGAGAGAGAGGGAGAGAGGATGCATGGAAAGGCTTTTATTAAACGATTTTTCCATTTACATCTGTAGACTTTTATAAGTAAAACACGGAGTAAATCACGCGAGACGATTGATATTAGTACATCCCATCAGTAGAGGTTAACAAAAACTTTAAAGAGGTTGTCGTTGGTTGCATCCGATCCTCGACATTTTAATTAAAAAATAGTAATTGTTCAAGAAGTATGTCTGTGTGACTTGTTTGTACTACATTACTCTCTCTCTATGAAGTGATTTCCTGAAATGAATTTTTCCGAATCCTGGGATGGTGTTTTGTTTTTTGTTTCCAGAATTACATTTCGACCGCCGATGATATAAATACCAAATAACATAATTTCGATTCAGTAACTTTCTCAGGCTAATGCGAACGTAATGATTGCCGATTACGACCTTAAAATCGAGAAAAAAACAAGTATTAACTCCCGGGGCCATGAAAAAGAAACTCATAAGCGCTCTCGCACGAATCCTCGAGAAATCTCGACCGAAAATGACTTTCGGGCCTCTTGCAGCAGATCTAATTATTCCGCACCTCGTTTCATTTAAGGCTTCTCGACCATTCATCCGAATTCGAGGGACGGACATTCGGGATGATTTCTTTCCTCCATCGCGGATTCGAATTTCGGGCATTTTTGGGTTTTCGGTTCGAATTTTTTTTTTACGAGAAAAACATACACTCATGTTTTTTTTCTATTTTTTTTCCCCCAGCGCTTCCATGTCGCCCACTTTTGGCTGCCCGCGTGGCACTTTGGGACGGTTCGGCGCTCGAGTAGCGCGGGATGTGAATCAATCACGGCATAACAACGCACACTGCGGAAATCAAACGAGGGGGCATGAGGGAAAACGCAGATGGATCCCTCACACTTGAGGACCTTGAGAGCCGTGTGAACAAGCCTTAACACACTCACACATCCCTCTTGACTAAATTTGGCACCCTGCTGTCCTCGAGCTCAGAATCGACTCCTGACGACGCAATTCGTGACATGCCGCAGCACACTGGTTTCATTCAGAAACTGGCGTGCCTAGACATCCCTTTCCCAGAGATCTCGCCCAAAAATCTCTACCTTTCCAGAAGGGACTGCGGATTTAAACAGGTGAAGGGGATACTGAAGAAGCGGTTGGAGATGGGGAAGCATTAACTTCTCTAATTGAGCTTAAGTTTTGAAGCACTCATTGACTCGTTTTACATCCAATCACGGAATTGGTCATTCGATGAATAATCATGGCCATCAGTCATCCTCCTCTCACCCGAACATGCTTAACTTACACTAAATAAGTGCCATAAAACGATACATATAGAATAAATCAAGTTGCATATTTTAGTAAAATAATTTTACCTATGCCCCGAGGGCAGATAAAATTTTATATTTGTATATTTTTTAGGGAAATAGTGAAATACTTCATTGCATGGTGATTTGATTAAGGTTATTTCGCATACTATTTCGAAGGTTTACCAGGAGTATCTATTAATGATTCATCGGGGTATCCCTCAGTGATAATACTTTTATACGTCTTCGAACTCGTCTACTACGCTGAAGTGTTATTACTTGCTTCATCGAAACAGTGACTTTAAAAATCGTAATGTAAAGTGTACACTTAAGTTTAATATAGTTTTCTAAAATCATTACAAATTTCTAAAATTTCAGGAATACACATGAATGACATTTACGCCACCTATTTGGAATTTTTAAAATTAGCAAATATGCCTTCTTTCTGAGATACTTATTAGCGATCGGCTACTCTTGTTCTACTAGGATTTATCTTCATGGTACACTTCTTTGTTCATATCCATATTATATAATAATAATATACCTGAAATTTACCAAAGAAATCACTTTCAAAGTGCTCGAAAATGATTGGTCCTGACCATTTGATATTTGCGGCGCCAAACTACAGATTTTGATATTTTCAAAGTACCACTTTCAGAAATAGTAATTAAATAACTAAATCTTACACTTTTAACTTTGTTATTTCATCATATTTCCGTTTTCATCCATTTACCTGCAGGGCAGTAAATTTTTTCACGAATGTCTGATTCCAAGTCAACGCGAGCTAATGGCGTACAATTCCCACTATTCTAAAACTTTTCTCACGAGATTTATATGTGCAAATATTTATACAAGGTACGCATTAACTTTGTCCATCACTCAACTCTGCCTAGTGTCTTTTCTCAAATTGAAACAGGCTTGCTATAGCGCTATGAGGCATAACTTTCTTTGGATTTTGTCATACGTACCTAAAATAGTCATGGCATAATCGCTCCGGGGAAAGTAAAATTTGGTTTCGTCAGTTGTTTTGGTAGACTATTATAGTGAAAAATTAGAAACATTTTGTATCTATTACTTACATATTTGGAGTGGGAATTCCTGCATTCCAGGAAATACAGCACACGTTGATGCTTCCGACGACTATAATATCCATATAACAACTTTCTAGGGTACTCAGGTGCATGGATCCCGCCAAGCGATCACAATGATTAAATTATCCGAACCTCGAATATTATGGCTGAGAACTGAATACGCACTACATCTGTGATCGCGATGGAGAACTATATATTTTTTTTCATGGTGTTACCATGATACCAGTCTCAATACTTTTGAATAAGGTCAATAAATAAGGAAAATAATTATAAAGTTGAGAATTAATTACGTTAAAACTGAAACTTCATTACTAAAATTCGCCTAAAGCTAATTTCAAACTTAATTCTGTTTCATTAAACAAGCGCCTCATGTTTAGGCGCCAAAGACGATTAGGAGAACTATATTTTTTTTCATGGTGATGCCAGTCTCAATACTTTTGAATAAGTTCAATGAATACGAGAAATGATTATAGAATTGAGGAATAATTACGGTAAAAATATTAATTTCATTATTAAAATTCGACTAAAGCTAATTTCGAACTTCATTCAATTTAATTGTAAAAACTCCTCATATTTAGGCGCCAAAGACGATTATCAGTATGTCGCTAACGGGGTGAGGTGGCGTTTGTCTCTTTGCTAAGTGTATGGTGTGACTCTGATATGTTTTTCAAATGCGTTTTCGCAATGCATTCAACCATTCGGTATGGCAGCTACGCCAGTGAACCATTTTGTGAGCGAACTGGAATACTTTTACTGGTCTAACACTGGATTACTTTTCGTCTTCAACCCTTTGTTTACCGATTATGTTGTGACCTTGTGTTCTTCGTGATTCGAATCACTGGAGCCTCCGAGCATTAGTGTGGAGCGTGAGAATAGCAAACATTTGGGGTCGAGATCTAATTTCAAGTAAGTGCGAAATTTCTCTTATTAAAATTCAAAATGTCTTTAGTGAAACGTTCAACACCAATGTTCCTACCCTTTGATTAGGGCTCATGGTCTTATACTTAGTTGGATACCTACATAGAAGTTTAATGAAAACATCAATATTATGTAGCAATGCTTTAGTAATATATATTTCCATTTTTTTCTTTGCGTTCCTAACAATGCTAATTAAAAAATGGTGGGTAAAATTGGTAATAATAAGACTTTTGTAATAATAGTGAGTATTTTTTTGAAAACACTATGGGAACATTTTTTTTGCAATGAGGTTTGTGGATTTTAATTGTACTCACGTTCAGAGGTACTTTAGATGGCACTTTTACTAGGTGTTTTCCCCCTTCCATAAACGTAATTACATCTTTGGAAATAAGCAACAAAGTAATGCACATTTCTATAAGACTGTGTTAAGTTATCTGGATGTAAATATTATATGCTTTCATATAGGATGCATGCAAGAGTAGATTTCTTTGAAAGATGAATTGGATGAATGGCCTAACGCACTAAGGTAGTACTACTTCTCGCCGTAGGAGGCGCTACCTTACAGAGTAATGCCCACAGGAGGAATCAATCAGCCGTTATACGCTGAGTGCGACTGTGGCATTCGGCATATCTTTTTCGGGGGTCAGATCTTTCGAATACGAATTTGCTCAATAGGGATGTTACTGCCTATTTTCTTCCGGCAGTGAATTGTTTTCCCTGTTTCGATTTTTACGTAACTATAAGGTTTCCTCTGTCGCAACATTTCACGGCATGCTGTGAATCAATTATGATGGCTAACTTGAATGGCTTCGTAATCCTTTGGCTCGGAAGCTAGATTTAGCGGTGTTAGTAATGAGTATTACGAAATACCCCATGCGTTGGGAGTGTATAGCAAAATGGGAGCACTCAAGAAAAACCTTAAATCGACAAAACGCATTTCCAGAGTTGCTATTTAGGTCTAAGGATTACAAGTTACCGTGTTGCCTCCAGTAGTATCCTGGCGACAAAAAAATCATCCTGTAATTACAATCTGAATCATATTTTTACTAGACGTATATCCGTAATGGACGTAAAAAATAGCGTCCACCAAACTGTTATGGGCATAGGCAAGGTGTGTCAGCGCGTAGATGGTGATGAACTGGTCATTCGCACTCTCATATTAAGTCGACCTCATAATTAAGACGAACACCTGCCTATGCAGAATGGACTAGGTTAATTCCGTTACAGGGTGAAGGAAATTCACGGCGATTCACGTCAATTCTGCATTTTTCATCTTACCTCTGTCCTCTGCCCTTCCTGATCGAGGGCTTTTTCACTGCACCCTTACTAATAACCTCATGTGTATTCATTTTTCATAGTGGTGGTTATACTGTTAGGGACCGCCCACCTTGTCACTGGGTTTCTTCTAGTCCTCAATGAAAACTCTTGTGGGAGATACAAAGAGAGCAAGGGCCCGAATAGTGAACATTTACGAATTCTCCTCGACTTCTTCCCCTTTTCCCATGTATTTCTCTCTATCTTGCTTGCTAACAGCTGACTCAGGCAAAGTTAGTGAATTACTCCAGTAACCCTGATTGATATCTGAAGAACTCATGATTGTTAAGTTTCTGATCTCGTCAAGACGTTAGCCTATCTTTTCAGTCTAAAACCTTGTGCAAGTACTTGCACGGGTTGATGCTTGAACGGATGCGCGTTTAAAAATTCGTCGTGTAAACACGAAAAACTTTCATGTTAACGCTTGCACACTTGCTTGCACGGAAAATAGCCCCCGTTCTAATTTATTGAGGCGTACTCGCCATTTTTCAGGTTTCACGTTCAATGGACTTGTGCAAGTAATCAAATCAATCGTGTAAACAAGCCTTAATGCTCTGATGTGGCTTTCATAATATCAACAAGACCAACGGATAGTTCTGCACCGAGTGACGGAAAAGAAAACGCATCAAAGAAAATATTAAATTATCTGAAGGAGTAGGTTGAAAATTCATTGGCCTGCTGCCTCAGAGAGGAATTTATGTTGGATTGTACAAGAAACAGTTGAAAAGCAGTGATGGTGAGAATATGTTATAGGTCCTATAGTATTGAAATTATTCAAAAGAGAACCTTTTCGAAGAGATTCCTGGTAAACTTCGGGCCCAAGATGAGACACTAGGCTACATCGCATGACTAAAATAACAGGAAAACTAGGATAGTTTAAGCTAGGGTTGTTGAAAAATTTTGGGTTATTTTATTCTGAAAAAAATATTATAAACGGCATAATACTGGAATTACTAAATATTTGAAATTTCACTATGATCGAACCCAATGATACATCGAACCCAATTTCTATCCGACAGAATTTTACAAAATTGGTAACGTCGTCAAAAAATGTTTATGTGTCTATATAGTCTGGTGTTCTAATCTCATACCTACTTTCGCAATGGTACCTTCCATATGGGCTAAGGTAATTTTATCTTAACTTCTCGGAATGTTTTAGTGCTTCACCTGGATTTTTATTGCATCTCTTTATAAGGTTTCTGTGACAAAGTACACTTAAAGGAGTTTGCCGACAACTCAAACTTTCTCGAAACACTTCCTGAATCACTAGAGATATCAATATTGTCATGGTAATAGGTTCTTGGGCGATTCCAGGAGAAAAAGATAAATCAAAACAGATACATGACTTGTATTTTCCTCACACAAAATCATTGTGAAGGGTGACTTTTTGGTGAATTTTTGTAAAAATTTTAATAACCTTGCGTCCAAGTTCACCGTGAAGAACACTTAGGGATATGTATTATGGAAACAAACGAATAAAAGAGACAAAATATAGCGTTAAAGATTAAAGATCTTTTGCCATATGCAATACTTCATAAGTCATATTGAAGGAAAGAATTTTTTTTCAAATGTCCACAAACAGCACTAGGCCAACTACTGTGGAAAGTTTAACAATTTTTTGTGACAAGAACGAAACACACAAACATCCATGCCCTAGGTGGAGAATGAAAAATTCATCTAGCCGCGATTCGAACCCGCGATCCCAACCTCCAGGTTGGTAGATTGGGACGTTACACCACCGCCACCGTTTTTCCTCATATAATTGTTATACTGTAATTTTATTGAATTATTAACTTTGCCTAATTGCTTCGGCTTACACTGCTTACAAAGGAATTGTCATGCCTACTATAACTTTTAAAACTTTCAGCAAGTTATTATGATGTTTTTCTAGACTTTTTTTTTTTTACTAATTCTGGGGTTTTCAATAAAATAACCTGGAAATTTGCACACGGAATTTGACTATTACGCATGATAATTAAAGGGTTAAGTACGTATCAGGGGTCATTAAGGATAACTAATCCCATATTTTATTTTAACATTAATTGGGGTAATTTTAAAATTTGATCTTCGATATTACATATTTTTCTTTTGTGTGTGACTTTAGGTCCTAACTCTCGATATAGCATACTGGTGTCCCGAACTCTAATATATATGGCTAAATACAGTGATCAAGGGAACAGTGTTGGCGTTATAGGCGAGGCATTAGAGCTCACCTCACTCTGATCTCTACGACATGTGAAAAATACGCATCACAGTTCCTCTCCCTGTGCCGCGCGAAGTTTCCCAGGAAGATCTGTTACCCAAAAAATCACTATAGTTATAGCATTAGCTATAAACTCTTTGTATGAGTAATGTGAGATTCAATGCAGGAATATCATGGGATCTAATTCAAGAAACTCATTGTAGGAATACGATAAAATTCATTGTAAAAAGGTAATTGTATGAATACGATAAAATTCACTGAAAAAAACGTCATTTTATGAATACGATAAGATTATTTGTAAAAAGGTCATTCTAGGAATACGATAAGATTCTTTGTAAAAAGGTCATTGTAGGAATACGATACGATGCATTGTAATTCCTTTATTGGAAAAATACAATAAGAATTATTGGCAATGTTATTGCCCATTAATCTTATTGTATTTTTCCAAAACATTTTTTTCAGTATAGGGTTGAGTTTCGCCGTAGGTGCGCGCGCTGAGGCGTCAACCGAATTGGAAACCTCCAGTTCCAAGGTCTGAGATCTCAAATAATAGGGTTGCCGCACCGCAAATAATTAATAAACTGCCAACAATCCTATGCCACTTCTCCAGTCATTACGCATTACTCAAAACTGAATTATTGCGAGAGTTGCATGAAGTCAATGTGCCGACGGAACAAATTAGATTGCACTGGCGAAACCTCTGAAAAACTTACAAGCGAAAGTAACAAACGGTACACAAAAGCGTGCCATTTTCCGATGATATTAGGTGCTTTCGCGAAAAATCCAAAAATACGAATCAATAGACTGGAGCTTCAAAGAATTCGAGGAAAAAGGCGGGATATGATGTATTCGCTCTTAAAAAGAACGAGGAACCATCCTCGGCTTGGAACTGTTTGGAACTTGTTCATGATGCACAAAATAATTCAATGCAATTCCACAAAAGTATGTGTAAGTGAAAAGTTTATTTCTCTTTAAAAAAAACTAATAAATTCATGTTGCTGGCGAAATGGGGTAAACGAATCGTTACATTCCTATAAATCGGTTAGTGGATACGACGAAGGACTATTCACACCGCCTTCACTATGCAGCATGACTTGCCTGCAAGAGACGTTGATTTGCAAATGGCCTTCCCTACATGCATGCATATTGTTCCCACGGTAAACATGGTTTCATGCGCCGGACTCCGACACCAGCCCTTGTGCTAATTGGAAACCGACGAGTGGCGCGTAAATTAACAATTGTTTGGCTGTCACTTCATTACCCTCGTCCCTTTCCTTATTTACCGTTAATTAACAAAACTCATCTGTTTTCAATACCCCCATTTATTTATCCATTAATATTCATCAATGACGCATCAACGCGGACACCTCTCTCTCTCTCCCCCTCTCTCCTTTTCCGCTCGAATCGACTTCTCGTTTCCTTCTCATTGCGAAAATTTCCTTCGTTTTCATTCCATGGTGGAGGAGACCCACGGATCCTTTTAGTGAAATTGAACCCTTCCTAAAATTGTTATGAACCACATAAAAAAGCGCCATTCGGGAGACATCGTTCTGATTGAAATCACTTTAACTACCATGAAACCATTTAATTTTGTAATTTCGCAGATTGCGACTCTTCCCCGTGTTCTCCTTTGCGATTGTGGATGCGTTCGCTCAGTTTAATTTTCTTAGATTTAATCTAGGTAGATAATATACATAACCCATAAATTTATTCTTTGATTTATATTCTGGCGAATAAAAACTTAAGTATGCGGACGAAAGAAAATTATACGTATCCCTAGCAACCTGGAACTTCTCCACGACGTAAAGACCTCTTCAACAAACTATTCAGTTAAAAAAAGTTTTATTAAAATATGGAGTTAACGAAAGGATGAGAAGCAATGAGAATAAACCTGCACTGGCAAGTTGACCTTTTCATTTCGAAAACTGACCTCAAAACAATCCACACATTGCCGATTGCTACGATAAAGGCAAAGCATCTCATTCAATTTTCTGTCTGTGATTCGGCCGTTACAATTCAGAGGATTCCGTTTACTGAGATGCAGTTTTTAAAAAGAGATTCAAGGATATTGAAATGCACGGAATTAAATTTGATGTGGACAACAAGGGTGTTTACACAATGAAATCATTGAATAATCAAACGCGGAAAGTACTAATTATGAAAGATTAACTGAATTATGAGACGGACGAGTATTTAAAAGAGAGACGATGTAGGGAAAGAAAAGTATAGACTCCTATGGTGCACACCTTTAAGATGTCAAGAATGAGAAGTGGCAATGGAGGACCGTTCGCATTCAATAAACTGCCACGTCACAGATATAATAATGAATACGAGTGAGGATGGATGGATGCAATAAGGGGCAATTGAAACGAAAGATATTCTAAAAGAAATTAATACATCCTTAGAATCGGCCATTTAATTAGCTGCTATTTATTTACTACTATCTCTTATTTAACGCCACAGATGCTTGAGAAAGTCAACGTCGAAACACACTATACATGGAATAAATTGTATCTGAAATGTGTATTTTCGCTTGAACTGATACATTGACCTTTTGTGCCCCCTAGACCCGTGTTACTTTTGAGCTATAATCAAAGCTAAAGTGCGATACTAAAAACAACACTGTGATACTAGGGTTGATCACATTCGGTTTGATACGTCGGTAGTTGTTGCCTAAGACCAAGGGAGCAATAAAATATTATAACGGCAGATAACTATAATTTATGGATCACTATTGTAACATATCGAATTACATGATAAAAACATTAATTAATATAGCGAGGTTTAATGATTATTATTTACTGTAACTTAATAGTGTGACGTGACCCAAAGACTCTCACTAGGCTGGTAATCTTTACGCATCGTGTTTTCAACAGCAGGGAGGTGAAAACATTTAAAAATATTTGGGGACTTCGTTATTGATTTCTTCACTCAATGATGCAGGGAGCGAGCGGACGAACGGAAATAAATATAAATTCAATCTAGGCGAAGGAAAATAGTCGACGAAAAATTATACGCTCTTACGGATCGACAGTTTGGAGTTATCCTGTCGAGGAGACGGAGATCGAATAACGAAGCGCGAAGTCAGCTCGAGCGAGAGGCGGGAAATTCGCCTCCTCGGAAGCATAAGCGAGTCAATCGGCTGACAAATATTGTCGAGAAAAATCCCCCTAGTTTAATTCATCACGCCATTTTACGGAGGGCGATAACGCGCGATGAAGAGAGGCGTCATTATTGTTGTGAATTTCATCGCGAGAATCACACGGAAAGAGAATATGAACCCTGAATTATTGAAGCAGCGCTTCCGTTTGGGCTTAAAATGCGTCGGCACATGTTTACCCCAAAAATTTCCAACAGACTGCCAATGTGAAGGTTAGTGTGGGCGAGGGGGGGGGGGGTTTGGGAAAGGTTGATAAGTTAATCATAAGATTTGGGAATCTAAGAGACCGCGGCTGTTCTCATGTTCAATGCATTCGACGGTGGGAGGGTTAATCCCCTGGGGAAATAGGGACTCTAGCAAGCGTGGTATCATTAATATTATCCCTTGACTGTACCTGCCTCTCCGCAATCAACCTCGCCTTTATATGGCAGCGGTTTTAATCCCTTTGACTTCGCCGAATTCCGGAGGGCAAAAGTGGCGCGATTCCGGGGCAGTGGTGCCTTCATCATTCGTTTTTTGGTGAGCTTTATTGCGCTGGGGCAGAGCAACTCCACTACGCGTAATTTCATCAGCCGACGTAGAACAATTACTTCACAAAAGAGGTATATGTGTGAAATATAAGACAAGATTTCGAGAAAATTAACCCATGAATCCTCGAATGAAAATGTTTTATTATTCAGCGAAACTGGCGTACGGACTAATTTAAACCAGAGAGAGAAAACTTATATAACTTATATATACTTTTTTCCAACCTTTAAAAATGTTGTTCGTAGGTGTATCGTATGTGGATAAGAAATTAAAAAAAAAAAGGAGTGATGGCTCGCGAAACTTAACCACTGACATGGCTTCGTCAAGCTACTCAGAAGTTTTCATTAATACAAATTTATTTTATAAATCCTGCATTACTACCGAAAGAGCAAAAAATACTGTTGAATAATATCATAAAAACTTTTACTTTACAATGGAGTAAACACCTTTACCATAATATCTACTATCACGATTTCTTATAAATAAAATGAACTGGTTTATCATCGAGTGAATTAAACCTTGTAATATAGGAAAAAAATGGCAAAGGTGATGTATCTCCACGATCCATCTAACGGACTATATCAGAATTTTTTGGTACATACTATACACTGCATTTATGTTACAATGAAGCATATAAAAAACGAATTAATTTCGCTAAATCGTTTATTTTTCGTGAATAAAAAGGAAATGAATTGGTGTAGTCTTTTAGGGATATAGAAATTTCACTAGCGTGTATTATATTAGCAGGTTAATCCTCTGTATTTCATTTATTTGAACAATAAACAATTTTATTGTTTTGTAAATTGTATTTGAACTTCATTTTAGAAGTGAGTTAAGTTACCATAAGGCTCTCGCGTCAAATATTCATCGGAGGGGGAAGGTGAATGGATGAAGGAACCTATGGGAGAGAAGACGGGGTAACGGTCGCGATATCTTCATGTTAAATGAAAAAGCCCGCGAATCATCATGTTCGAGTATGTATATTAGGGTCTGGCATTAGGTAGGAAAGACTTCCTCTACTGAATTATTCAGTATTTTAATTCAACTCTCGTGGAGGGGTGAAGCCTAGTCATCTGAAAGGAGCAAAGCCCTGAAAAGAAAATCGAAAAATCATGGAGGGTTTTATGCAAACATTTACCCCCAGTGAATGCTGTTGATAATTATATTTGGAAAAGAATGTAAATATCGCTTCATCCGGCCAACCATCTCTCAGATAAAGGCGTAGCTTGGCGTCCTTTATCAACACCTCCCACCAAGATTTCTATTGGCGGGACAAGGCTCGAGGGGTGACTTTTGTTTACTCGAGAGTACGTTCAGTTCATTAAGGAGTCATCATGTGTGTCTGGACTGTTAGGAGACCAAATTGGCTTTCAGTCGGACCAGAGCCGGACCCAAAAAGAGACGAGAGATCAACGTAAATTCCGTTACTAATTCCCTCGTTTGTGAAATTAGGGTGACGGAATAAATTCGTTCTGATTGAACCAATTTTACCGGCGATTGTTCCACTCTTGTCTCTGCTCACAGAGTAGTAAGTAGCAGTTGAAAATATTTATAAATCGCCATCGAGGTTTTTCCGTCCGAATTTTATTGATTTACAGCAGCCCTTCACGCTATTCTATTTAATGCCAACCACTAAGCTCCCCATTCGTCTTCGCTTGTCCCATTCACTGCTTTGCTTACGTTTCGTAAATCATCCTCGTTTCCTCTCCAATTCTTTCCTTTGCATGATTATTTACTTTACGGTGTTCTAGAAACATTCATGATGGAGGAAAAACGCCATGACTTTTTCCTCCTCTTCCTGCCGATGTATAATACAAACTTCTCTCTATTTTTCTATTTTCGAAGGACTTACGTAATTGATGTGATTAATACCCACAATATATTCTGCAGCACAATCATAATGCTTCGGATATCCTTCTTCTGACGTTTGAGCTGTCATTTCTTCGTAGATACATAAAGTAATTCTTCATTTAGGAGTTTGAATTAAAGGGTCATTAGAAAATCTTTTTATTTGATCACAAAAACATATTAATTTCGGATTGATCGTACCGCTACAATTTCCAACAGGTATGGTATCGCACTAGAATGACCAATTTCACGTGCCAATTACTACGTGTAAAGCAAAATTACTGGGAAATATATTAAATAACCCACCAGGTTGCAATTTTCTGGTGGTTAATGGCAATTTTAAACGCCTAAAATGCACAATTGAAGTAATTAAGCTCATAGGAAATGAAAAAACTTACCAGTAATTGGGCTCTACATCTTTAAAACTTCATTTCCATTCAATAATATTCCTTATAAAAAGTCTTACCTATTAATACAAGCATGTTCAGAGTCATGAGTAATTACAGGCTACTTACCAACACGAACATTATTACCCTGTATTTCATGACCTTTATGAGCACTAATACGTATACGAATCCCTAGTGTTATTTTGAATTCAAAGACTCTAAATTTAACTTTAAATTCGGTGCAATAATAAAGTTTTTCATTTTATTTTTTATATAAAACTTTTTATGTTTTAAAATGCGCCGACATTTTCCAGAATATCCCAGATAAATCAACATAATAAAACATAAGCTACTGAAAATTGCCGTACTGGATAAAATTGCTGTTGAAAATACCAATTTGTTACATAACGATATAAAAATCGCATCAAATACGTTTAAAAGGAAACTAAGCCACATTTAATTTTTATAGCGTTTTATGGTATTTAATGATAGTATTTTTTAACATGAATAATCGCTTGCATAAAATCTGAAATTCAAAGCTTGCTGTGGTTTTTATAAAGCTCTTGGGTTTCTCCAACAAGTACAAACTTGTGTGGTACCAACGGTAATTACACCGGCAATTGAGTTTTTCGTAAAAAATTCAGAACCGGTGATTTTCAGATTAATTCGCACCGGATGTCTATAGTGATAAATTTTCAGTATATATTAACGCTGGAATTCCATTACATCTGAATATATTTATTCCTATCAGTGATATGCGTGGGAAGGCTAAATTAACGTGAAGCCCTATCATTAACAAGAAAGAGGACACTCACAAACATGAGCGGAACGCCGAATGCGCGTGCATTTTTGCGGTTTTATCAGACAAGAGACTAATCAAAGTATCATGACATGCCGCTCGAGCAAAAAGAGAGTTTTAAGGTGAGATCTCAAGATTTTGAAGGTAATTTGATATTCCTTTTTCATTCACGGCATTCATAATAAGAGACATGAAAATTAGTCAAAATGAAGGGAAACCCGAAAAAGCCTTTGAAAAACAGCATGTGGTTTCTCGGCAGCAGGGCCATTGATTTGTCGCTTAAGGGAGGAGGGAACTCGTTTTTACGGACATCCCTCCTATGTGCGTTGACGACCGAGATTATTTTGTCTTTCCACCCTGAAAACCATAGTAGACATTACTGCTTTGCTAAGAGATAGTAATTCCTTCTACGAATTTAAAACACGAGAGCGATTTTATTACAGTGATCACCAAACCTGGATCTGGTGGTTAGGTAGATACAAAAGGTACAATTGACGATGCTTTATCATTGATTGATATTCGGTCACTGGAATCTCTACCCACTAGCATTATGAAATCGGAGCATTGCTGAATTTTCCCAGCCTCAAGGTTGATCTTATTCAAAATGAAATTATTATACAGTTCATTGAAATTATACTTAATCTAAAATTATTGCAAATAATATTATTAATCGATCTTCCCAGTGGAAAGGAGAAGGGAGCATGATAAATCATTAAAAACCAACACGGATCATTTCGGAAATAAAGCCGGTTATAAGAGTTAAATGCTTCCTGGCAGAGTATACTCTAAATGAAACAATTGAATTGAAATAAAGATTGGATATATATATATATATATATATTGTAACGGTCCCTCCCTACCTTCGACCCGCCCGGATCGTTTGATCTCCGTCGGAAGGTTCCGTTGTCACATTAAAATTTATATTTGTTAAACGACTTCCACTCGATGACGAATGGAAGCGGGTCGGATCCCGTTCTGAATGACGCGAATTGAGTGGCCCGAAGGATCGGGGGGGATTCTACCGTGCTAACACAAGGACGAGGGATAAATGGGGGGTGGCAGGGAGTTCCCTCGGCTCACTGACCGTTATTAACATTTACACCTTTGATTTCTTTTCAACCATGTATTCATCAAAAAGAGTACGTACAATACAATGAAATATTACAATGATGAGATGAATGATAATCACGGGTGATTGATGGACAAGATGTAATAGAATCTACAATAAATAATAAAAAAACAACCTTTTTTGCAATAACGTGATAATATTACCCTGATGAAGCGAGTGATAATTACGGATGATCGAGGGACAAAATGAAACAAGATATGCGATAGTACATTGAAACAAAACCCTTTCAGCAATTACAATAACGTATTCAAAAATCCTTTTAGCAATCACAATGACAAAGGTGGTTTGATAAGTTTCCGACCTAAACGTGAAGATGGCAGCACTCGTAAATAAAAGCTAGTGAATTTCGTTGTTCATCTGTTGAAAGTTACTCACCAAAGTTTCAGCCATTTTGGACGTGCAAGTGTTATGTAACATTCGTTTGAGTGAGTTGATGTTATTGTTTTTGTGAAAATGGACAACATCGAGTATCGAGCTGTTATTAAATATTTGTTTTTGATAGGCAATACGCCTATGCAAATCATAGATTAGTTGGATTCTGTGTATGGGGACTCTGCACCATCATTTACCACAGTGAAATTTTGGACAGCTGAATTTAAACGTGACCGAAAGATGGGAGATGATGAACGTTTGGGACGTCCAAAACTGCAACTTCCGACGAAAACATCTTGGATGAAACTTGGATACACCATTATACGCCCGAAACAAAAATGCAGTCCAAACAGTAGACTGCACAGGGGGATCAGACTTCAAAAAAAGCACAAAACTGTTTTTTCGACTGGGAAAGTGATGGCGAAAGCTTTTTGGGTTAGTCATGGAGTTATTTTAATCAATTATCTTCAAAAAGGAAAAACCATTGCAGGAGCATACTATGCAACATTACTTGACAAGCTGAAGGCAGAACTTACTGAAAAACAGCCACATTTGCAGAAAAAGAAAATCTTGTTTCACTAAGACAATGCATCGTCTCACACCTCAGCGGTTGCCATGGCGAAGATCCATGAATTACGGTTTGGACTGCTTGACCATCCGCCTTAGTCACCAGATCTAGTCCCAAGCGACTTCTTTTTGTTCGAGTGATGGTTTTTTAAATAACTTTTATATGTGCCAAATGGCGCCTACTCCCATTCATCGGTCCATTTAGTTATAAAATTTCCAATCTTCTCCCCAAGGACCGTATCAGACCAGCCTTTTACA